>VDFB02390493.1:0-63228 GCA_007258455.2 Sequoia sempervirens | reverse complement strand
ATGGTGGTGCGGTGAGTTGGATGAGTAAGCGACAGGCTGTAGTCGCTTTGTCCACTATGGAGGATGAATACATGGCAGCTACACATGCTTGTAAAGAAGTAGTTTGGTTAAAACATTTGTGTTTTAACATTGGTTTTGATGCAGGGCAAATAACTATTTTTTGTGACAGTTAGAGTGCAATTTGTCTGGCAAAGAATCCTACTTTCCATGCTAGGACGAAACATATAGATGTATAGTACCACTTTGTATGAGATATGGTGGAGGATGGAAAGGTCAGTTTGGAAAAAGTTGATACTCTAGAGAATGTTGCAGATGCATTGACGAAGCTAGTGAGCACAGACAAGTTCAGGTGGTGTGCCAATTCGATGGGTCTCAGTGCCCATGATTTTTAGTAAGTTTTGTTGTGCTTTGGAGGTGCCTGTGTGATCTTCATCAAGTGAGAGATTGTTGGAAATATGTGCCTAAATCATCACAGTCTGTAACCTCTATTGGAGCCAAGTCGGTGTGATATTGTTAATGTCTGGCCGATTAGCAGCTTTGACACATTGTGTTTTGTACAGGTCATTGTAACCTTGCTTCAGTCTCACCGAAGGAGACTCTCGCTGTGACATTTCATTTGGGATAACCTCTCACCACCTGTGGAGATCTCTGGCCGACATGCCATTCTATCGTATATCGGGGAGAGTCTTGGATGTTTGCTATGAGCTCTCAGTGATATGAATGTCTCGCCGATAGCATTCACTTGGTGTCTTTGGGGTAACTCGGAGGTTTCGTTATAAACTCCTGGCGACAGTTGCATTGTCTCACCGACAGTATACATCAGTATAACATGATATGGATCGGTAAGAAGTCTTACCGATATGGATGTCTTGCCGACAGTGTTTAGTTTGAAGTCATCGGAGTAGCTCAAGGTGATCGTTATGAAGTCTTGGTGACTCGTGGGGTCTTGCCGATAGTAGTATGGCTTGGGAGTAACATAAGAGATCTCGGTGAAACCTCTTGGCAATAGTTGAATGTCTTAGTGATAGATGGATGCCAATGGAAATGCTAATGGTTCGGTATGACTTAGGACCTCGGTATGAAGTCCTGGAGAAAGTGACGAGTCTCGCCGATTGGTGGATGCACTTGGATTAACATGAAGTATTCGCTGTGATGTCTTGGTGATAGCAGTATGTCTTGCTGACTATTGGATGCTTCGGTGTAACTTAAGAAGTCTCGGTGTAACCTCTTGGCGAGTGGTAAGTCTTGCCGATAGCAATGTTGAAGTCGATGCAATGATTGTAAGCTCGGTGGAACCTCTTGCCGATGGAAAACTCTTGGCGATATCAGATGCTTAGCTGTGTGGCATCGGGGAGACACGGTCAGTGTCTCACTGACATGCCAACACAACTTGATTGCCTTTTGACCGTTTGACTTTCCTATGTGGCGTCGCGTGGACCAATCAGAGAAGCCGAATGGGAACCATTGGAAGACAGTTCATTGTGGCAGTTCTGAGAGGAAGCTTGACAGACAGGGAATGACATTAATATAGTTTGTAGTTGTAGATGCTCGAGGGTTTGGTTGGTTCGAAGAATAATTGTGTGAATAGTTCAAATTGTATCAGAGTGATTTCTATTCTGTAAAGTTTGTAACTTGAAGGTTCCTGTACAAGATTGATCATTGTGAAAGCTGCTGTAATCTGGCATCAGAAAGATAAGTCAGAACTCTCTATGTAATTATTTGTTATTGTAATACAAAGTGACTTCTCTTGGTGTGGTGGGTTTTTCTCCTGTAAGGGTTTTCCCACGTAAATCTGGTGTTCATCTGTGTTTTTCAAATACTCTGTTTCTGTTATCTCTTTCATGTGCATCTTAATTGGACTGTAATTGTAATTTTAAAAGGTATCTCTACATTCTTCCCTAAGGTTTTGACGTTAGGAGAGTTTTTTCCGCATCTAATTTTCCTTACATATAGATGGGTGGATAAATATTGAACTTGTATGGTGTTAGTTGTAATGCAGGGTGGCACAAATACCACTATGTGTTAGATGTGTACATTGTTAGTTGTACATTCGTGTTGTGGCACAAAGGTCACTAGATGGTACACTTGTATGGTATCATATAATATAGTAAACATGTTCCATGTATCACATGCATATGATGTGTAATTGGTCACTAACATGTGTAGCCATGTGTATGCCATAATGTGTTATGATAAGTATTGTGTGATGGCACACAAGAAGTATACATGAATGCATGAGGACAATGTTGGCCTTAAATGTGTGATTACTATGTTTCCTTGAGTGAATTTGGGTGCACATAAGATTATTTTGAAGAGGAAACATGAGTTTTCACTGTGATCATTCATCCCCCATCAACATTGATCATCCCTATTAAGTTGGCAATGAAATGAGGAAATTGAACATGAAGTTGCTAGAAAAGTGTACCACTTATCTTGATCACCATACTATCTACTCTTTGCAACTCAAAAGAGTGGATACAAATTATGGTAAGTATAGATGATAGTGGTGTCAAATATGTTGTTCCTTGTGGCTATTTGTTAATACATTAGGTCAAAATTTGAAGGATTGTGGATAATCACGAGCTGTAGTAGAGGAGGGAAATATGGCTTGGGGAGTTATGAATTAAATATCAAGTCTAATCCCAAGTATTATGGAAGGTCAATAATGAAGAAATTCTCACTAGTGACATGAAGAATGGTGTCAAGAACATAGTTCAATGGCTTAATATTTTGATGTGTCCCCTTGTAGCATTCCTTTTGAATATGCAACTAGACTTTGTCACCTACCTAGAAGGTGTGAGGAATGTCATGAGAATCATGGGATCTTTGCATTTTTACTATGGTCATATAAGTATCTATTGAACATGTTAGTGTGTATCTTTGGTGTGTTGCAAAAAATATTTACCTTTTCAACTTCCTATTCTTTTGTGTTGATCAACATGGTGGAAGGTGCATGGTAGGAGATGTCAAGGGGTGTCACATATTGGAACCTAAGAAATGTTTGGAAAATAATATGCATCATAGAACTATTAAGAGCTATGTGTAGGCATGTCATATGTACATAAGAAATTATTGTTCCAATTGCATGGATGAGTACTATAGTAAATGTGTAAAATTTGCACAAGAGTGTTAATAACCACATCTATTTGACCATTGGTCTATGGATGCAATATCGTAGATCAATATAGTTATGTGTCTAATATGGTCCACAATGATTATTAAAAATTACTAATATACTATGTTTCAAGGTAAGACAATGGATGTTGATAAGCCAAAGTTGACTCAAACATGGATGAATAAAAGATGTACAAAATCAACCATAATAAGTCTTTTCTTACACACTATCATGATGGCCATCTTGGAAAATTTATTTACCACTATGAACATCAAATCATTTTTATATTTAGTTATCAATATTCTATTAATAAATTATATGATAATGGATTCCTAAGGTCATGTTGAGATAAAAAGAGACTTGTAAAGGCCATGCTTCCTATTTTTAGGTCTTGTGATGTTACAAGGAATGCAATAATTTATGTGGTGTTAAATGCCTATTTACATGTGAGGCTAGTATAATTTTCATTAAATCAGTTCCAAAAATTTGGTAATATCAAAATTTCCATCCTAATTTACATAACGTGCCTCCCAAATGAATTTTTGTCATGGTGAATCATCTAGAACATAGATATTTCTAAGCTTGTAAAGAAGCTTATTAGAAACTTGAAATGACCAACCTATTTTTATTGTAGAATTTCAGGGCATACTACTATGTAAAGTGTATGTCTACTAGGTATAGTGAATCCTAATTAAATAAGTTATGATGATATGAATCTAATATTGTGATGAGAACATGAATCAATGATTGGTTGAAGTAGTTAGTTGACTTGTTGTATTTTCCCTTTTATATTTGACAACTAGATGAAATTGCTATTATTGTGCCACTCACTTCACATGGCACATGTTTTCTAGTTTACTTTAATGATTTAAATATATCATTTTCTCCTTGCCTAAACGGTGGTGCTACCATTGCTTGATTACTTTCATAATAGAATACAACTCATTTTTGTAGGTGGAGTAGCTTCAAACTTTATTGTTGAAAGTCTCTATAGGATATACAACTAGATGCCCATGATGCATGAGTACAACACTAAATGCATAGTCAAAGGCATCAATAAGGATTTTAAAGGGGAGTGTAAGGTCTAGTTGTGAGAATGATGTTTCATAGAGGCACTATGTCCTCAAAAGCACATTCTTATACAAGTATCAATGAGAATGGTGTCTTGGCATGTATGGTTTAGTTGAGTGACCATAAAATATGTGAGGAGTCAATGATGAAACTAAAACAAATATGTGACCAAGAAAGATGTGCAAGTCAATGGGAATCTACAATGTTAGATAGTCCTAGATTACTTTAATCTTGTTAGGGTCATGCATATTAGATTTGTCAATGATGTATCCTAGGTGCTAGATTTTTGTGATGCCAAAAGTCCATTTTTTATGGTTGTTGTGTCATGTGTTGCCAACATAGTGTGTCCAATATTTAAGGGACCTAATCCACATGCCCTTACTAAGTCTTGTAGAAGATGAGGATTTCATCCAAGTATATTGTGATAAAGGCACTAGTGAAGGGTGGAAGGATATTATTCATCAAGAAAATAAATGTGGCCAAAGCATTAGTTAAACCAAAGGGAATAACCATCTACTCAAATAGTTCTTGAGTTTTTAAGTGACATAATACTAGTGTAGTGCCCCTCTGTATCGGTCTTCTGGATATTTGAGTAAGTGAGTTTTGTGATCTCGTTGTTTATTTGTTATTGAATTTTGCGGTAAAGATAATAATTTGTATGATCTTGTTTAATTAGTTAATTTAATTAAAAATTGGATGCAATATAATTTAAATAAATTTGGAAAAATTAAGATAATAATTAAATAAATTAAGTTTATGAAATATAGAGCAAATAGTTATTATTTATAATTTATAAATAAATTGATTTCATTGTAAAAGTAATGTATTTAATCATAATTGATAATTTATTATTATGTGAGGATAAATATTTAAATAGATAAAGAGATAAGATTTTTAAAACAGATTGAAAAAGCAATTTAAAAGATAGAAAGATTTTCTTGGAGCACATGCACAGTTTTAAACAGCTAGTTAAAAGGAAACTTGATATTTTTTTTTGATTTTGTTTCGAAAACGAGAATCTTCTACATACTGTTTTTATTGGGATGAGAGTTTGGGGATCATGATCTTTTTGATTTTTTAAGTTTTTGGAAGAGAACTTGGGGAGAAAAAATCCTGGAGTAGGAAAAAAAAAGAGGCATTGGTTATGAATCGTTTTGGGGGGAGGGAAACTGAATTCTCCATCGTTGAGTCCGCGAAGGGAAGAAATTATCGTCTGTAAGAAGTTTCGGAAGCTAATGGAACAAAACGTATATGCGCACCGTTCGGCCAAGACAATAGGGAGCCAGATCATAATATGGAGGAGATTCTTGAGAGGGGAGTCCGGGCGGTTTATCCCGAGATCTGCCTTGCTTCCAAGCAAATAATAAATAAAACTATGAGAGAAAAGCTTCACCTGGTTCCTCTTGGACGGTATTTGGCTTAACTCTTTCTTTATCCTAGCGTCTGCTTCTATTTGAACACTAATATTTGTTATGTATTCTTCTCCTTCGTTTTTTTAGCGTCTGATTTGCACACTTTACTTTGTAATGAAATCTATTGAAAAGATACAAATATTTAGATCTATGAGTATATAGTGGCGATTAAGTTTTATAATGATACTGCGTATTATATAGACCTGACTGTATTTGAAACTTGTATTTAGATGAAAATGTGTTTCTGCGTGCTTCATTAAGCCAAAGATTGTGAGAGCCTCCTCGCAAAAAAACATAAAAAATAAAATAAAAGGACACTCTCTCTCTCCTACATCTGTAAATCGAATCTTATTGCATTATTTTATCTCAATATCCTTGAGCGCCGCCCCTATCATGGTTGTTCTTGTGAGTGGAATTTGGGGGAGGGGGGTGCGAACCTGCCTATTGCCTTTCTTTGAAAATTTCTTAGCCTCCCTAGCTGTTTTGCGCGCACTGATGTGAGTCAAAGATTTTGTGAGCTTTCTTGCAAAATCCCTCTATCAATTATCTTTGAGAAATGCACGTACCCTGCTCCAAGCTTTTATTGTGGCGCAAGTAGTGAGTCGGCTGGGGTTACGAACTTGGCTTTACACCTGCCAATTGCCTCTACTTGAAATTATATTAGTGCAAGCCGCCTAATTTTCAGTCTGTATCATTTAGCATCGCCAATAACCTCCATAAGAGCATTGCCGCTGTTGTAAATGATGGAAATGGTTATCATTTACTTGTTGCTGCGCTATCTTTTTCAGCTCGATGCCTTTGCAATCTATTTTAATGCTGCTCATTAGACATTACAAAGTGCTGCGCCCAAATTCTTCATTGTATATATATTTCCTGTGAATGCTTAAGCTCACCTATTCCTTATGGAATCAAATCAGAGCCCATATAAGGTAACCGTCCATGTTAAACAGATTCGTTTATGCGTTTTACAGTCAGCTTATAGCAAGGTTTCTATTTAATTGTTTTATTCCAAAATTAGAAGAAAACGATTAATTATTGTCCATCTCTGTTAGGCACTATGCATGATGTTATTATTCCTTGTGGAATTAATGATGGTCTACATTGAAAATAAAAGATAACGCTGCCGATGATAAGGTGGTATGATCTTCTATATTCTGTTTTGTTTATGTTGCCAATATGCTACCTTTTGCTGTGTCACATTTCTGATATCCCCAATGTTTAGATTAAGTTAGCAAATTAGAAGTCTTCCTATTTTATTTGTATGTAAATTGACTTTTATGAATATTCATATATATAAGAAATTATATTTATATTTATATTGATTTTTTGTTATGAATGTTTATATATGTAGGCGAAATATATATATATATATATACAAATGTTAGAAAGCATGTGTTTGGTCTATTAATAAATGGTGATATTGGATAGTAAATTTGGAAATCTTAAATGAGAAGATTTTAGATTATTGATTATGTTAATAAGAAAGTTGGAAATTTAATAGTTATGTTTGGGATTGTTAGTTTGAGTATAGAAGAGATATAATATTATATAATTCACTCTCATTCTATATATGGTAATTGATATTCTCATGATTATTTGTTAAAGGGGTAAATAAATAATAATTAGAGCTGAATCACAAATATAATTATGATTATAGAAATCTTTTAAAATGATCATCTCGAGTTCAATATTGCTAATAAAGTTAGAATGATAAAAATCTAATCTTAAATGCCTTAGTTTTAAAAAAAGAGAGGTTGACCCATTTTAAGAAAAAGGTAACACCTAGTATGGAAAAGAAGGTCGATAGTTAGGATCCGTGTGTTGGTGGTATATGAAAACGCTTATAGGCCTAGCCTTTATCTAGAATTGAATTCAATATTAGGAGCTATCTGAATAGGATATGGATTTAATTATCTTGCAATAAAGTGTAAACTTTTATATAAATTTATATTTGTATGTATGTATAAATATGTATAAATATCTTGATTATTGTTATTGTATAAAGCATGTGATTAGGTGTCTATATGGTTATTTTAAGTTACATGTTTTCATAATGGATATACATATATAAATAGAATGTAATTGATTATTAGAAATGGTTCTTTATAGTTTATCACTCTATATGTAAAGAAATTGTTAGTGATGATTTAAATGTTCCTTATGATTTATCACTTCAACATGTTAGCAAAAGTAATCCGTTTGCGTAAATATGTATGTAGGGTTAATTAGAAAATATGTTTTATATAGCTTCTTTAGTGATTTTAAATGATTCTTATAGTGGGGTGCAAGTAAGTTGTAGTGATTATTCTTAAAGACTTTGTAATGAATGTGTTTATATTTAAAGAAATGATTTATTAATATATGTAGATTATTATAGGAATTAGAAAATTAGATTTATGGTTATCGTTGGCATTTGAGTATTATTATGTGAATGGTTTAGCATGAAAAGATAGGGTTTATGTAATGAAATTTAGAAAAGGTGCTATAATGTTCTCCCTTGAACGAATTGATGTTATCATTGTTCAATATGGAAGTAAGTTTTTTTTTGTGGAGTATTCATGGTTCGTGATGTAAGGATTGCTTGAATTGTTCAAATGCTTTATTCTTTATTGGGAATTGTCTCAATTTTTTTTTTGGAATGTATGTCATTTGGGTTATGGTTGTAAGTGGGAGCCCGTTTGTGCTTAATGGTCATTGAGAGGATTTGATCTTGTGGTTGGTTTTGTATTGAGGGGATTATGTTAGTGGATTTAAGTATGTTTTGATAGTTCCTTATCGTTTGTCTCCCTTTTGAGTTAAGTGTTTGAGGAGATTTTCAAATGTAAAGTTTCTTTTTGTGATGGAACTGTATTGCTTCGTTTTAGCCTCGTTTGTGGGAAATCATTCTTCTTGGGTTTCTAGAGGAAGGGAAAAAAAATGTTGCTTTTATAATTGTTTCTTCTTGTTGGTTCCGTTGGAACGGTTGCTCTTATGCTCGTTTTGTTGTTGGTGGGTTAAGCCTTGCACCTGAAAAGTGGTTTTATTTACTATGAAGTTCTAGTGTGAGATGGTGCATGCCTCACGTGGTAAATGATTTTTTGTTCGGTTTTGGTATCTTGTGCAAGTGGCTTCTCGTTTGTGGTTTTGAGTTTTGTTGCTGGTAAGGGGGAGTGGCTCTCAATGGGGGTCCAACGCCCAAAGTGGCTGGTCCAGGGTAACCCTTGAGATTTTAATCAAGTGATAACTTAATTAATTAATTAGGGGGTTGGGTAGTATCTCACATTAATTCAGATAATGTAGCCTCACTCATGGACCCAAGTGCTCGTTTAGGCTTGGGATGAGTGGGAAGGCCTCGAATGGCAAGATCAATGGCCTTGCCTCTGCATAGTAATTTTGGCAAGGTATGTTGATCCCTCACAACAACATGGTGGTTCGACGGCCGGTAGAGGTGGCCAAGGTGATCCAGTAGCCTAGGAAGGTTATTCCATGGTAACTCATAACACCTATGCGATGAAACTCCATCCTTTAACAACTGTGTTTATTTGTAGTTTCCCTTGTTGCCTTTGTTCCTTTGGAAATGGATGTCATTTTGTTTTGTGGGTTCTTTTGTTGTGGAGTCATGTTGTCATTGTTCTCCTGACTGTTTTGGTTGAGGATCTTTCTTGTCAACTCCTAGCATGGGGGGGTGGGTCTTCGGGCCCACATGGTCAGGTGGAACGTGCTATGCACCCCATTGGGTCCCTAGCCGTTGATCGAGTTATGCAGAGATTGTACCAGTTGTAGTGACACCAGAGATGTACTAGTGTTGGATCTTGATATGGAACTTTGTATTCATAATTCCAGATGTAATTCATCCTTGTTGTACTCTTCCCAGTTCATGTTGGGAAGCAACATTGTAATATTGTAATCCTTGAATAATGTATCTTCATGATATAATGTATTGTCCATGTTCATGTTACCTTATGGTTACTGGTGTATACTTACCTTTCATGTGATGTAATGATGTTGATTCGATTGTAATGCAGTCATGTAACCCCAAGGGACTTTGTTATATGTTGTACGCACGTAAAGTTGCATTTCATGTGATGTATATTGTTGCATGTTAGTTACTTTAAAAAAAAATAATTGTGCCATAAATGTGTGATGTATAGTTTCCTTTGGGGTTGCGTGGCGGGGCGTTACAACTAGAATAAAAGGGAAAAGCTCACATTAGATAACCTTGCTCTCAACCTGAAGCATAATACTTCAAGAATGAGACTTTTAGGGTTATCTCTATGTTTTCGATGTCTAGATTTGAGGTAAATTTTGATAAAGTATTACACACCAAAAAGTTGATTGAGAAAGTTGTCAATGATGGTAGAGGATTTTTTTTTATTGTGATATTGTTTAGAGCATGGCAGTTAATGAATAGGCACTAGGAGCCATCTTTTTAGGTGCAAGAACTATCAAATTACCATACAATAAAATTGATTAAGTAGCTCTTAGATCTAACACTAAACCTCATCATTCTCCAAATTAAATATGTGATATAGTGAACTATTTTCTAGGAGATAACATTCAAGAACTAAACTAATGCAATTGTTTACTACACAATATGTTGGAAGACCTTTACAATCTAGAAATACATATTCATACCACTATAGTACCTTTTTCAAATATGATTTTTGAGTCATAGTACGAATGTGATTGCACACCACTAGTCCTCACAAGTTTTCTTGTGTAGGTTATTATGGTAAAACCATCAAGAGCACATAACTCTACATGTGGGTATTGATCTCATGGCATTATTTAGTAGATATTGGAGCTAGTTTGGTTGGTGATTTGGACTCATAAAGGTTAAAGTACCAACTATTAACATGTACCATTAGTCATTGTGGTTTTTAATTGTATATACCATCCTAACCATACATATATGGTATATCAAGTAGTATTTCATATACTCTAGATGTGCAACATCATAGGTGATAGTTTCTTGCTTAGGTTTGAGTATGTATACTTGAAAGAGAATTGTTTGGTTACTTGAATATCCTTACTATGCTACAACCATCCTAATGAGTATAGTTTTATATGTATAATGGTAAGTGACCTTAGCACTATACTGCATCATGTGTGATGTTATTTTGACTACCAATGTTGATGATGATGTGAAAAACTTGACCATTACATAACACTTCATGTGGAAGCATTTTTGGAAATGATATTGGTGTTAAGGAATTTTTCCTCTTATTTATTATCTCAATGGAGTTAGAATCTATTTTTTCTTGTGAAAATAAGGATAGTTGCATGCAAAATTCAACTTCACTACATGAGATGGTGTGATGATAATTACACACCTCACCTTGCTGAGTTTTATTACCCTCATGTAGGCCTAGATAGATTAGTGTAGACATTATAGGGATTTAAGAGGTTATTTTGGAGTATTGTGGTTGCTTCTATATAAAGAGTGTTGTATTTGCATTAATTTCTTGTAGTTATTTTTAAGAACATATTTTTCCTTGCATGGGGGAAACGTTCCTTAAGTTTCACTTGGCCTTAATCTTGAAGGATTATAAAATGCTTGGCCTAAAGAGTTTGAGTTCAATAACTCTATTTTAGCATATATGAAAGGTGTAAATCCACTCATATATTTGAGCTCCTTGTAATTCTTAGAAATTTCCTCATGTAACCACATTGGAAAGTCATGGTACTCATTGGAATATTATTCCATAGACCAATCCTTTCATTGGATTAGTTCTTGAAACTTAATGTATTCATGATAAAAATGTTCAAGGGAATAAAATTCCCCTTATAGAGTGCAATAAAATTCATTCCAAGCTAAAATTGATTAATTATATCTACCACATTGTTTGCTAAGTGCTTGCCACTAATTTGATACTTGTTTTCAAAATTACAAAAGAGTTCTTCTTGGAATTAATAAATCCATTGACAAATAAGTATTCTTTATCAAATTTAGACATTTAGCATCAAGGCATTTATTTTTCATTTAAACATAGGAATATACAATTTGAATTTAACTATGAAGGGAGTTTGATGTTGTGCAAGATGTGTAGGGTTTTGTAGTTCTATTCCAAGGCGGTTTACAAATTCACAGATTTATCCAAAGAGTTCTTAATGTCTACAAAATATTATTGATTATTTAATTAGTTTTAGCTAAGAGTTTGGAATTTTATTTGTCATATATTGTTCTTTAATGTTTGTCTAGAATTGAACAAGTGTATTGAGTTCTCTTAGTTAGTGTGCATGTATTTCCACTAGCATGAAAGAAGAGACTTATATATAATATAAATTATCATATTCCTAAGGTGAATTAGGGATGATCATATATATTAGCTACTAATGTAACAAGATCATATAATGCATCAAGGAAAATAGGTATACAAACTAGAATACGATTAGATATAAAATTATTATGATAGATATGACACTTATATACAAGATTAAATAAGATGAATTTATAGAGAAGAAAAATATGAATCTGTAATGTCTCTTATACTTTATAGAATGTACAATGTAGGAACTTCTACAACTAAGTTATCGACTAGGCTCCACAGATATACTAACAAGTATCATGTGTGTATGGTACACTGACCATGTGGGTAGGTTGATGATAGATGTCAAATTTTTGTAGTACCAATTATATTGTAGGATATGTGGTGTGTGTACCACCATGTTTGAAATGTATATGATGTTAGGTATTCAATCATGTTCTATTTTCTAGATTATATGTTATTAATCGATATGTGCACATGGTATCATCTCATATGGATGAAGCCGCTCCACATTTTATACATGTGTGGTCTAAGTGGTCATTGACATGTGTATCAATGTATATGGCTAGAATATGTGTGTGAGAAATAATACACAATGACACATGTGAGAACGATATAGGGATGCTAGTATATTTTTTGCATCGATACAAGAAGACTATGTTGGACATAAAGAATGAATTTGAGTGCATAAATTTTGTTATTAAAAGGGATGCATGAGGCATTGTGAGGATAAATAGACATGAAAGAATAGTAGTGATATTATATTCCCCCAATTAGTTGCATATGAATGATGCAATGTATTAGAGGATAGGAGAATAAGTAACATATAAGAAGATATGATCTTGTAAGCTTAGTAATCATGTAAAAGGGTCATGGATACAATCATGTGGTAAGCATGTAATACAATAACAAGATATGATCATGAAAGTGTGTATAGTAAGAGGAAAAATTAAGTTGTATTCCTTTGGAAGATGGAGAAATGATTAGAAGGAAAAATCAATAAAAACATAAACCAGATGCATTCAAAATGATATTATACCTTCAATTATCCTTCTCCATGGATTGAGCTCCAAGTTGCATGCAAAACTTATAGATTTTCTCTTGAATTATGTTTTTTGGATTTGCTCTTTTGATAGATTTTCCAGAATAATAAGGATAACATAAATTATGATTGTCAAAATAGGATGGAGAGGCTTTAATTTATAGATTTTTGGATAGAGAAATGAAGGGTTAAGATCTTCCTATGAGATGAAAGGTTGAGATTGAATGAAATGGCAAAGGCTTAGCATTGTGACAAGTGTCACAAGTTGGAGGCATGTGACTATGGCATGTGGCATGGGGAAGAGAGCAAGGTGTGCTCACACATGTGTGAGCACATCTTGGGAAGAACAAGGAAATGACAAGTGAAGAGAAAGATGTGCTTACACAAGTGTGAGCACATCTTGGGAAGAACAAGATTGTGACAAGTGGAAACAAATAAGGAAAGGTGTAAGATGAGTAGACTTTGACAACATGACAAGTGGTGACAAATGGAAGTGTAGGGTGGCTCTCATGGGGAAGAGGATCTCACATATGTGTGAGCATCCAATGAGAAGAAAGATCAAAGGATGAATTGAAGATTGACGGTGACTTGTGCATGCAACACATGTCACATGTCTCCAAGTTTGGGGGAATGGAAGAATAACAAAATTGGGGAAAATTCTAATGATGATTAGGGGATGGAATAAGTTAATCAATCATAGATTTATTAACTTAACTGAGATCAAATAGAATTAAAAATTGGGGAAAAGGTTAATTATGATCAAGATGTGGATTAAGTTAATTAATCATAGATTTATTAATTTAATCAAGATTAGGGATTAGAAAGAATATGGACTAAGGATAAATTAATTAAATAGTGCAATATTTAATTAATTTAGGGGAGACTATAGGATAATCAATTAAATATGATATTTAATTAATTATAAGGTAGGATGAGAATAATTAATTAAATAATACAACATTTAATTAATTATAGGATGAGATTATTTAATTAATTAAATAATATAATATTTAATTAATCATAGGATAAAATGGATAAATTAATTAAATAATATGATTTAATTAATTTAAGGTAGAATGAAATAATTAATTAAAGGATATGATGTCAGAATTAGGCTGTATTCATTTTGCCCCTCTTTGCTGCGGCATCTACAATGATGTTGCCTCAAAGAAGTTTGAAAAAAAATTGCTCCAATGTGATGGTCGGTGATGCCCACTCGAGAGACCGTATGAAAAAATTAAAAAAATATTTTTCGGGTGAGGTCTTGAAAAAGGTGGGCCAAGAAGAAAATAGTGTGCATTTAGGAAGAAATAAAGTGATAGGCTTAGGAACAAGCAAAATTAGGTGAGGTGAGCGTGTTTACCACTTTTCATGGAGGCAATTAGGGTTTGGAGGGAAGAAAGTAGGGTTTTGAGCCTATAGATAAATAGGCCTTTGAGGGACCCAAAAGGTCATTTTCACCCTTGCATTTGGAGATTTGGAGATTGGAGTGAGTGAAGGAGCAATGGTGGTGATTCCTTGAAATTTGTATTGTTCATAGCATGGGAGGGAGTACCAACAATCGAAGGATGAATCGATATGTGTCCTAATCCATGGGTTTCAAGGTAGTTTAGGGGTCATTAATGAGGGTTAATTAGGTTAGAAAGTTGGAAAAAATAGAGGCACAATTTTATAGAACTGTGCTTCCACACACGATTGTGATCCTTGCATCGCATAAAGTTGCACTTGTGCCTAAATATGTGCTTATAAAGCATTTTGGTGCCCGCACTTCACGAATTGGTGCTCATGGGATTCACACTTGCACACAAGATCAAGGATCTTGCAAGGGAATTCACTATGCTTACGCTAGAATGGTGCTTGTACTTCATAAATTCATGCCTATGAGGGGTTAGGTACTTGCCTATGCCATATCAATGCTTGTGTAGGGTTACAGGTGCGCCTGCGTAAGATAAATTTGTGCTTGCATGTAGTAAGCACACACTTATGCTAATTAGGGATGCACCTACACCAAAACAATGCCTATGCTAGGTAAGGATGCACCTGCACTTGAAACGGTGCTTGCACTAAATGGAAGTGTGACTCTGCAACAAATGTGAGTGTGTGAGCTTTTTAGAAGTTGAATTGAAAGAAATTAATTGGTTTCGAGTGTTCTAAATTAGGTTGGTAGGCTGATGGCATTGATTAGATATTTTCATTGATAGGATTAGGTTGTTAGGTTGGGATTTTAATAGCATAGACTCAGGTACTATGTCTTGTGAAAATGGTCACAAGTACTGTTAGAGGGTTTTGAGATTGAAGTGAAACAAATTTATTTGTTTCTGATGGCTAACATTAGTTGATGATATGATGTAGGAGCCTCTGGGTCCTCTTTAGTCATGGGAGAGGTGTCTTGGAGTGATGATTTAGTTGTGGCACTGACTGAAATATATGGATGAGGAGTGGTTGAGTCTGATGGGACTCTTCCATGTTTGTAGGATGCCCTAGTAAGGGTACACCATGCCATGATGATAGCCCTAGGGGAGAGGTGGCATAGTGACACTAATAGCTTTCACCTACCGATAGGTGAGGCTATGATCACATTAGAGGATGTATGGTGGATTCTATGGATTTCGATTAGGGAGGAGTTGGTGGAGTACAATCTAATGCATGTACCAAGGAGGCCTTGGCATAGGTATTCATGAAAAATGATCTATTGGTGAGGGTGATAAATTTGAATTTTGAGGCAAGGATATGGGAGCTGCAAAAGCTCTCTTTATTTACTACTGCATTTATCACTAGGGTATTAGTACTAGATCAAAGATCCTATAGATTCACTATCAGATGGGAAAGAATTTTAGATAGGATGCTATCAGATGGGATAGTGTTTGTATGGGGAGGCTACATTCTAGTAGAGCTATATAGAGAGATGCATCTAATTGTGTATTGTGACGAGAGGAGCTTGGGGTGTGATGTGACCCTTTTGCATATTTGGGCCTTTGAGCATTATATAGTATTGTGGTCAGTGGTAGATAAGAGAAGAGGGCCAAGGATGAACTATGTGTTTGCATATGCTATATTTTTTAGACATCAATAGTTAGGTGACTTGCCATACTAAAGGTGGGTTATCGATGATATGGATTCATTCATCTAGCACCCATACCATGATTGTGAGGCATGGGATGAGGAGCACTTGTATATTTTGTATGTTCATTAGACACATTATTTGATTAGCCAAACTCCTACTATCATTGAGCAACATCTAATAGTGCATGTGATGTAGCAGTTTGGGCATTGACATACTATCTCCATGTAAGAGGTAGTATTTGCTAGAGTTGTGCAGGAGAGGGGGATTTGGGGGGGCTATATAGATCCATATATAGCTAGGTAGGACTAGCAGGATACCCCTACAATTTTGTGGGACCCACAACTAGGAGTGGTAGACGTAGGCACCACACCAGAATTTGATGCATGGTGGGCAAGTCACAGACTAATTCAATTGACGATCCCATGGGATCAAATGGCTCTAGTTTAGGAGGAGAGGAGCAACAGTGATGAGGAGATCAATGAGGAGAGTAGCAGTGACGAGGATGATGGTGGTGATGATGGAGATGGTGATGATGGTTAGGGCCATTGAGTGCGATAGAGGCAAGATCCGAATGCAAGCCATAGAGGGTTATTGAGGAGGATGTGGATATAGGTGTAGAGGACCATAGAGATGATGAGGGGGATATAAAGGTGTATTTGGGTTTATTAATTATGGAGAGAGATCAACTTCGCCAGGAGAGAGACCATCTTAGGCAGGAAATGGATCAGGTGAAGCAAGAGCATCTTCAAGTGATTGGGGAGAGAGATGATGAGTCTATTCATTAGATAGTTTTCAAATGTTTTTATGCAAGCTCATAAACATTCTCAGACACTTATTTTATACATATTCCTACACTATACTATCTTTTATGCTTATTATGCAAACTTGAACTTGATTTAAAGTATATGGAAATATGGTTATGATGCGATGGTTATTGCATAATTAATGTGTGAATATGTATGAATTGTAATGGATATCTGTGCTTAGCTATGGTTGTTAGTATTGTATACATGTTTTATGAACTAACTCTTTGCAGCCAAGGAGCTAGAGGAGGTAGGATTTAGCCTACAACAACTGCAAGGTGCAACCTATAACCAAAGGAGTTTCCAAAAAAGAGAGCAGGGGAGGTTCCAGAATAAATTGAGCATCACAATTACAACATGGAGGTACTTAATGAAGATGATTATGCATCATTATGACATTTAAGAAAGATGTTGAAGGAGAAGAACCCTATTACAGTTAGAAGTCTAACATGATTGATTCAACCAGTCTACATTTCAGTTCTTGTTACAATAGATTCACAGTTATACTTGGACTCTTCTTCCTTCTTCAGTTATAGTTTAGATTGCTTAGTCTTTATCACACTCCGATAAATAGGGAGTGGTTATTTATGATTTCAGTTTAGAGTCCTTGTTTTAATAAACTCCCCTGTGCTTATATGTAAAGCTCAATGGTTGAGACATTAGGAGTTAGTTAATTGTTCAATAGCATATATAGCTATCATATATTTTCAATTAGTTGTTCCTACACATACAATGTTTATTGCTCAATCATGATTTCATGAATAAGATATTGCAATAGAATCTTATGTGATATTCTAAAGTTGTGCAATGAATGGTTTTAAGTTATTATGATTGGATTAATCTAAGAAGCTAGATTTGGGTTAGATTAGTGGAGACAGTCAATTGAGCAAGGGCCACTCAAGGTAATTGTCCCTCACTTCATTTTTTGTATAATCACTTTTGTTATAGAAATTATTTGATAAATGCATGTTGTGTTAATTATATTCCTTGTGTTACAGTTGTAAATGGATTCATGAACAATTCTTGTTTCAAATTTATGCCTTAGTTTGGTTAATCTTGTTGTACTTTGGAGTGTAGGTTTAGTTAACAGTATTAGTTAGATTCCAACATTCATTTCTTGACAATAAATTAGTCAGTCTTATACTGTAGGTACTTGTAGCAATAGTGCCAACATTACTTCCTTTATTGTTATGCATTTTTATGATTTCTCAACAAGTACAAGTACCTATGCTAGGATTATTTAGGTAGTCTAAATATTTGAAAGCACATACAGTGCCAGTACCATCAAAATATTACTAGCCTTGGTTGATAATTCAATGAAGGTCTTTCCAAAGTTTCAAGTGGACTGTTTAGTTAGGTTTCCCCTTTAAATTGTGTGATTTTCACCAAGTTTACTAGACATTATTATGGAATCTACAAGAGACATGGCACAAGTAGAGGTATTCCATTTGTAGATATTGGTAGATGGTGTTGTGGGTGGGGATGGTGGAGCTCAATTGGTAGTAGTTATTGTAGAGAGGGATGTTGCATGAGCTATAGTGGATCAGGCATAAACAAATGTGGCTAGATTCAGATAGGAATGAGATATCACTCTCTAGGATATAACAGGTTAGGGTATGTAGACCATGGTTACAAAATTGATTCATATGACTTGGGAGATGTAGTACTATCATATGCTTTATGAGCGGGCAGTGCCAGTAGAGCAGTGAGAGCCTAGTTTTGTAGTTAGTAGGAGGTCTCACAGGTCCAAATCAACCTGATCAGGTCCTTCAATGAGCATGGAGCCACCTCCTCCTTGTGGTCCTCCTGCTTCATCATACCACCATTAGGCCCAACCCAGTCAGATGCAATGAGCACATGATAGGTGCTACAAGGTGATTTGTTTGGATTATGCACCCCAAAGGGGTATCAAATTTTGGATTGTACATGCAAGAGACCTTTGTATAGTTTTGTATCATGAGATTATTTTTTGATATATATATGAGATGATGGGTTTGGACTATATGTATGGCCTTTATGATGTGATGATGATTTTATGTAGGTTTCTATATGATTTTATGCATGTATGGTTTGGATGTATTTTGATGATGTGATGCACATGTTTTTTGTAGGTTATGATTATGGATGATGGTTATTAATGTTTATGGATATGCAAAATCATGTAATGATTGTATGATATTTATCTGGTTATGGTTATGATTTAATGATGATGATGATGTATGATGAAATTGATTTATGTTTTAATGGTTGTGAATTACTGATTTATGGATGTGAATGCTTATATGTATAGTGGTAATGCAAAATGAATAATAATGATTTATAAATGAAATGATGGTTTATGTAAATGATTACAATTTTATGCAAATGAATGATGATTATGATTGATAAAAATGAATTATGATGATGATGTATGAATGCTTTATGATGTAAATGATTATGGTTAGATTTTATGGATATAGTCATGATTATGGATAGTGATGATTATGCTTATGATAGAAAAATGTATAGAATGAATAATGGATAATAATGATGATTGAATACTTATGATTTTATATAAATAGATCGTGGTGCTAATTCATTATAATAAGTATGAGAAATGCACTTGTGTAAAATGGATTATGTAGGCGTGATTTATGATTATGAATGGTGTAAATAATTATGACTATGAATAATGATTATGAGTATGATTATGTTTAATGGATAATGATTTTGCAAAAGTGTATGTTGATTACTGATTGTGCAAAAATATATGCAAAATGGACAATTGTAATAATGTGTAATGGAAAAAATTGTAATAATGATTAATGGACAATGGAAAATGTATGGTTAAAATGCAAGATGAATAATGGAATAATGCAAAATATGAAATGATGTAAAAATAAAATGGGTGATAATGCAAAAATGGTTAATGGGTAATGGAGGTCGGGGAATGGATGAATGCATAGTATTTTTTGTTCATGATACAAAATTTTGTTAGGTCTAGGTGGGGGGATGACAACATAGGTTATGGGGGGAATGGAGGCATGTGTTTTGATAGTAATGTGAAAGGGGTTGGGGGTTTAATTATGTTGGAAATATGGTGAGCAATCCTAAAGTTTGGACATTACGCCTTAGTGGTATAAATGAACAAATGTGTGGTCATGTCCTTTGCATGGACTTTGGACTCACAAACAAACAAAAGATTATCCCTACTATTAAACCACTACTAGTATTTCTGGATGATCCACTAGTTCCATAAAAAGTTCTAGATGTAAGTACAGATGCACTCTAAGGCACAACATATGCAACTAGCGATCTCTCTTCATGACTTTCATTAATTAGAACTTCATGCTCCTTGGCCACATCAGGTGTGGCATGAGTAGGTAGATGAGTATTGATCTTCACAAATTTCACTTCAAACACATCCTTTAATGTTGAATAAATCATCTACATACCTGATATTCCTTTTCTTTGATGTTGTTCAATAATCTCTCTTTGACTTTGTGCTAAGAGATCATCACGACATTGCACATCACCATGTGCTATATCAGGCTGCACATCACCATGTGCTATATCAGGTTGCACATCACCATGTGCTATATCAGGCTACACATCACCATGTCTATATCAGACTGCACATCATCACAACTATTGTTTTCACCAACTGCATTTGTTGAATCCCAAATGCGTTGGCTTCTACGAGATGGCAGCATTGTATCTTTTATTTCCTTTTGTTTTTTCTCCACATTTTCTTTGCACTCTTTTTCTTTCCTATAAAACAAAAAAATCATATTATGTCTTATATACAAAAGTTCTTGCCTATAAAATTTCATTAAACACTATTAAACAAATAATATACTACATAGTGGATTTACAACTTTTCTGTTTGTCAAACCAAGACGCAATAAATATTCATTATTCTTGGCCACTTTTTCACTATGCAAGTGCTCATAATCTGTCACTAAAATTTCAGCATTATGATCACTATCATCTAATTTACACCTTACAGTCCTTTTCCTCATTCCCTGAAGTCCAAATAAACAATAATGTATAAATCGACAACTTGAATCAATAAAACTTTATTGAGTTCATAAGTTGATAATTGTTGACTTTCCAATCCCCTGATAATTACAAATGGAAAATTAAATAGAATTCAGTTTATAGATTAAAAATTTGTAGTAAAAAACCAAGGAGATGTTTACAATTATAGGTATCAGAAAAATCTTCCTTAGGGATATATTCACAAGAAAAGAACTCATAAAAACATAACACAAGCAGGATGAAGGAAAAACATACTCTAGTTCATCATGAGATGTTAGAACCTTCAAAATTTTCCTAGTTCCATGATCATAATGAACCTTGAGCTCCATGACCTGAGCCTCGACCCTTATATTCCTTTTCATTTTTAACTAAGCCTCCCCACTGTAAACAAACATATAATTTTTTTAGGTCTGATTGACACTAAAAGACCTATACAAAGCCAAAAATTCATCATATATACTTAAGAAAAAAAGTGTCTAGCTATTTTACATCCATAAAAGTCCTTTACCATAATCCCATAACATCAATTTGAACCCTTAGTGGGATAGCGGTATATAACAGACAACATAAAAGTATTCACCACAATATCGCGAGGGTATTATAATAAAGGTGTGGTTGGGCGATATAAAAGAGCTTAATTACATTATAACCACAATACTGCGACAAGGAAAAGTGAACAATGTGGTATAGCAGGGAACAACCCACCACCCCACAAGGAAGGAGATAATAAAGAGTGGTAGTGCGGTAAGAGTCTCGCTGCCTCGTGATGAAGCATAAGGAAGCTTTCGGTATACACCCCACTACCCCACAATAGAGAAATCTCAAGAAAACACAATGGTAAGTTTGATAAATAAAAAGATTCATGACCTCGCTATCCCGCACTAGTTAAAGAAAGAGGCGGCGATGTTGTGGTATAGACTGTCAGGGCATTATTACTAGTTGCGGTATTAAATGCATAGCTCTTAATAGCCCTTAGATCTTATGGAAATCAATGGCACACATTCAAACTTGAAATATGAGCTGATGACAAAATATTTGGCATAAGGTTGATATTAATGATGACATGATTGAACTCATAAGCCATTAAAATTGAGAATTCGACATTATTTTGGCATTCATTTGTAAGGATTATCGTGTGGGAAGCTAGGAGTTGAATAGGGAAAAGTTCTGCAACTATCACATACTAGGTAAGTACACTAAACTTATTGAAGCAGCTTTACAAGCATATAATTGTTTGAAATCCTGCATTTAAACACTTAGAAAGCTTGAGTAGAGGTTAACATTAGATATCATGCTGCCTAAAATGAAAGAACCTGAGACTAAGAAGGAAGAGCCTAAGGGTAAAAAGGGATCAACATTAGGTATCATGTCGCCTAAAAATAAAAAAACCTGAGACTAAGAAGGAAGAGCCTAAGGGTAAAAGAGATCATTACAACAATCTATCTTAGATATCTTTCCTAACTTGATTGAGAAAGGATATAAGAAGGTTTTCAATGATACAACTCATGTTTGTAGGGATGCCCTTATTCCTATTTCGGGGTGGGAATTGTTTTGGTATTTCTATGAAAAGAGGGAAGGGATAATTCCAGTATCAAATCCATGGACATTAGACTTAGCTAAGCTAATTATCCTGAATGTCTTCATAGATGTGGAGTTCATTAGAGTTCTAGCCAAAAATTACCACCCTGCTAGCAAGATAGAGAGAAAAAATGTTGCAGACTCAAATAGAAAAGTTATAGGTAGACCTAGCAAATGAGAAAGCAAAGAGGAGAGCAACAGATAACAAGAGCAATGAATTAGAAAAAAGAATAATTTTTTTTTCCTTTACATCAACAGGCAAAGGGGATAAGCAAAATGAGACTGAAGTGAATGAATTGAAGCAAAGGCTAGATGAGAGAAACAAGAAATATGATGAGGAAAAGTCCACTTCAGAAAAATTAAGACTAAGCATTGCGAATGGAAATGCACAGTGGGAAAAAAAATTTGGAGAAGGAGAGAAAAAGAAATGAAAGATTGGAGGCAGAGTTGATGGAAGCAAAAAATGAAATTAACTCTTGTCAAAATAAGTTATCTACATTTTGTAGAGAAACAATGAGGCATATGAAACAAAAGATCCGGGATGAAATAATGTAGATGATTGATCATTTGTGTGACATGTTTCAATTTATTGATGCTATCGGACAACATTATAAGAAGCTCAACAAATATTTAGTGGACAACAAAAATGTGCTGGCATTAGAGAAATTTGCAAATCAAATTCAACAAATAGTCTACAAAGCCAGTGACAATGTTTTGAAATAAAAAGGGATTACTAATCAGCTTTCTACATCAATGACATTGTCATCTATCATTGAAAAGTGTTTGAGAATGTGTGAAACAAAGGAATATTTGCATTTGGCTGCAGACAAGATGAAGAAGGTGGATGAAAAGGTAAGGAATTTCATAGGCTTGGTTTTCCAAAGGCTTTTGACACAAATGAGTGATTCATTGGGAAGAATGATTTCAGAAAGAAGATGGAGGGTGCAAGGAAGATTGATTTGGACCAATTTTCTCAGAACCCAAATGTGGTGAACTATTTGGATTCCATCAAACCATTGCTAACCTTGAATGAAAAATTGACTGAAGAATCTAAGAAAGGTTCCAATTTCAATCATGAATTGTTAACAAATCTTCAAGTCAAACAACATCAGTTAGAACAAATGACAATTCCACCTCCTGAACAGTGGAAGTTGCTATAAAAGGTGATGCTGTGATTTGATTTTTGATAATATGAGTTTCCAAGTTCCAACTGAGCTCTATGTAGAGTTGTCTCTGAGCAATATTTTGTATTGCCAATGCCTCTATGTATTTCTTAATGTGATAATCAATAAAAAAGCTCAAATTCAGACTTTAGTAATGTGTTGATGTTCATTTATCTGTATTATTTAATTTATCATTTGAAGAAAAAGTTTGGTAGTGGTTTCAACTACTAGATACACATTAAATGATTGTTGATGTTCATTGTTGTATATGCTACTAATACTATTGTTAATATGTTATTAAGCATTGAGTTGAGTGATGAATCGCTGAGTACATGTTCAAGTTTTACTTTTAACACAATTAAAATATGAACTATAAGGTGATTTTAATTCCAGGAATCCATAATCTTAGTGAAATTACATTACAATTCACACATCAATACTCAAACTCCATGACTACTTATCAGATCCACTAAAAAATTATATGAATTCATGCTTTAATCAAGGTACTTTTAATTGGTTCATTAAACCAGAGCCAAAATTAAAAAATACATCAATGCATAATGACAAAGAAGATTAATGAAAGATCATTGATCAAATTTCATTAATAATTCATGTAAAATGTTATAGCTAGAGAGACGATAGACTCAAAATAAGGGAGCAAAACAAGCTTTAGGACGAGATGTACAATGTACACATGTCACATTTTCATTTGATAGACTATACCGGTCATTTCCTTAAGAAATGGTTACAACAAACCAAAAGATATTCTCATGAGCAATCATCCACTCCCTGGTTACAACATGACTTGAACTAGCTGGTCCTTGAGACCTTAATATTTCCACTTGTTGTTTCCATAATGCTAGCTTTGTTTCAAGTTCAATAAACTTTTGTTGACTCTTATTATATTCATCAATAAGCTCATTATACTTACTTCCTGTTATCTGTAACTTTTAAACTAGTGTTAGCAATTTTAAACTTCCCCTCCTTTGGTCTTTCGAGTCTCTTACCTCATTCATTTGAAATGCCTTGCTGTTTATTTCTCTTGGCGAATGCTCAAATTCGTGGTTTTTGTGCTTTTCCTAACCTTAGTTGCTAGTCCTCTGAGTTTTATAACCTTGTCACAGAGTTCTAAATTTTCATAACTTCCCGATTCCCCGACTTGGTTCACTTTGTTGAGTTGCAAGTCTTTGTTGGTCATCTTTGTAGTCGGTGAGTCAGAGGTTTCCAAAACTTTGAAACTTCCGACTTTGGTTCTAAGGTTCCAAGTTTTTGCAACCATGCGACATTATGGACTTATCTTGGCTTTCAAAGGCACCATCATCTCATTGAATGCTATGTACAGAATAACCTTGAGTTGTCTTTTCAGGAATTTCAAAAAATATGTAGGTTTAAAGACTATCTTTTCGAGGAATGAAATTGAATGCCACATTTAATGCACATCCTATTAGTATCAAAATAATGGCATAAGTGGGTGGAAAAGTTTTACTAAGTCAGTAGCCTGCATTCTCATTCTTTTCCAATGCCAATACTTCTCAAGTGCAAACATTCTATCTCAGTGAATTTGCGCTCATGCAGAGTGGAATTCAAAATAACTAGTCTGGCGTGAGGGATACTGAAATTGGGCACCTCAATTTGGAGGATTTTTTGGTGCGCCTGGAGAAAAGGAAGAGAACAACACTGGAAGATAAAGTTCTGCAGAGCGGTTTGGCGCACGTGAGAGGTTTTCCTGAGGCTGTACAAAGCATCAACCTGGTGATTTCGTGCGCAAGGGGCTAAATTCTAGAGACTCAGGAAATTAGAGTTGTGGACGGGTCAGTAATTGCAAGAATTACTCCTAAAGTCATTTCCCACGCATTAAGTATTCTAGAGAGGGAAACTATAGAGGAAATGTCTGTAGTTGTTGGTGGCGAGTTTTTCATAATGAATGAGGAATGGTGCAAAAATTCCATTGTGAAGAATTGGTTGAAGTCCAAGAAAAAGGGTAAGTCTCAGTTGCCCTCAAAGCTTAAAAGGGCTCATTTTAAGGATAAAATTTTAGATGCTATCACCTTGCTACATCGTGTGGTTGGTAATGCATATTCAGAATCTTTTGAATTTTGGATGTGCCATTTTATTTTGTTGATTTGTAGTGAAAATGAATTCATTGACTAGGCTGAGATTATTAGTTATCATTTAAATGAGCAATTGATAAATTTATGGAAAATTGTTGCCTTCCACATGTGCTCATACCTAGTTTACATTCTAGCTAGTCAAGAGGTTTTCTGGGTAGGGTTGGAACCACAAAGGTCTCTGACGCCGAACATGCCTATGTATATCTAAGTTTTCCACAGCTCACTAAGGAGGTTGGAATGAGGAATTTCTACCGAGTCAATGACACGTTTTTAATGGAAATTATGAGAAGAATTGATGGAAAACCTGACCTTCAAGTTTCACCTGAAGTGGCTGCTCTGGTATTGAAGTTTGGAAGTTTCTACATTCAGTTCAACAAATTTACTTATCTTAGAATTAGAGGTTTTGAGAAGGCTCCATTGAAATTGCCCCATTACCCAAGTGATTTCCTAGTTTTTCTTGAAGTTTTTTGGCAGATGGCCATTGTAAATATTTAATATTGAAACATGGGAAAGAAGGGGTATGCTTTTCCATTGTCCATGCCTTCATTTTATTGCAAAAGTAATAATATTGTAGGGGTGTGGAGAAAGCCCTGAATAAATTCAATTTTCAGTGTTTTCCCATGAGAACTAATTTTGATAGTAAGAGTTATGTTAAGCAAAATTTGTATCAAGCTGACAGCTATGAACATTTCCTTGATATTGAAGATTTTTGGGAAGACTATACAGATGAAGACGAGGTGTATAGAAGAAATTTCATGAGATTGACCCTAAGGAAAATACAAGCTTTTGGTATTTCTTTCATTGATCCTGAATATTAGGCCCTTGGTGCTAAGCCCTTGTACAAAATTAGTTGGTGAAGGGATGAAGTTCTAGACTTAATGGTCCTTTATGCCCTTGTTTTGAGAAGAACTTCAGACTGGTTGAACAGAAAATGGCGCCAAAGTGTGGGTTCTCCTCATGAGCAAAGAGTTTCACAGAGAAAAGAGCAAGGGATTGTACACGCCTCTGGCATAAATATATTAGCTGGAAAGTAGTCAATTAGGCCATTTGGCACTGGCTCACATTCAGGAGGAGATGACGAGAAGCCAGAAGACACTGGGGCCAAGCTAAAATCAATTTGTGAACATGATAGTGTACCATCGGTACCTAAGAAAAATGATAGTCAAGAAAAACCAGTGCCTACAAACTCTGAGGGAATTTTTCAACAAATAATTGATGATAATTCTTTTCCCACATTCTTTGAAGTTCCCCCTTCTCTAGTACGAGATACTTATGTTTTTGTTCGATCAACTGAAAAAGAAGAAGATGTAAGTGTTAATAGTAGACACTGGATTAGTGGCATATTCTCCAACATCGTTAAAGAAAGCAGTCAAGAAGAAAAGAAAGAATATTCCCGCAATGAAAATTGAAGTAGATATAGTTTCCATGCTGCTGCAGGGTCACCAGAAGCCCAAAAAGGCTAAGAGGATGTCATGAATTATCACCAATTCCACTATTGGGCATCAACTATTAGAGATTGCTGATCCAGAAAAGGACCTAAATGAAAATGAGATAATAGAAGCCGACTACAAGGTTATTCATGTTGATATGGGTCCATCTACTTTAGAAGGTGATGTATATCATGTTGATTACTCTGTTAATGCATTGATAAAAAAGAAAAAGAACAGAAAAAAGAGAACCTTCAGTTGCAATCTCAGATTCTTTCTTTAAGAAACTTTATTTCATCAATTGTGACTCGGACCACTGAGGAAGCCTCAAGCTCAAATGTTCAAGGTATTGATTTTGACACTATGCAATGGGCCAGGAAAATTTTAGGTTATGCTAAAGCTACCAGCGAATGGGTAGAAGAGCTTTATCATAATGACATTTTCTACATTAGTAAATTTAGGAAAATTCTATGTTAATGTGTTTGATAAAAGAAAGGACCTGGTAGTTGAGCTCCAACAGACCAGGAGAGAACATGGTAGCACATTTTTTCTTTCAAGAGGAATTGCAAAACTAGTCTCCATGGAGCACACTTTGTTAATAAGAGAAAAATTGGTGGATGACCCTAGAGAAATTGATCCTAGTTGGTATGATTCATTGGAGTGGAAATTGTCAGTATATGAAGATTATATCAAGGAAATCAATAAAGTGTTAGAAAAATACTTTGACATATTGGTGAAGATCAAGGAGAACTTCAATGCTCTTGAAGTGGACCTCACATATGGGTTCAATGAAAATATACTGGATCTTGTAGACATAATGAGGGAATTTAAAGAGGTGTATCATAGAGAAGTAGGTGATCCTGAGACAACCACTGGAAACTCGTTTAGAAAATTGAGTAACTTATAGACCTATATGAGTGCATTTAAGGTGGAAAGTGACAACATCTATAAAACGCTAGTTGAGTCAGACCATGCACTTTCAAAATGGAGGACAAGGTTGCAAATCACCATGACTCCAGGAAGCAGAAACATCACCGCAATTGTCACCAAGTACTAGGAATACAGGCAAAGAGTAAAGGCACAAGAGGCATTACTGGAGGAGTAGGAGGTGGAAATAATTGGAAGTGAAAGAGTCGGTGCTGGGACTGCTTATTAGTTTTTAGTTTTTATGTTATTTTCTTTAATTTGGCTCTCTTGATAATTCAAAGACTTTTTATTTTAATTTATAAAATGATTGTCTTCAAGAAACCGTTATCAAGACAAAAAAAACTCTGCTATTTTTACTGCTTTTCTATTATTTCAATATAGAAAGACAATGGTGAAGTTCATGCATACATAATCTTTGAGTTATGGTGTGTGGATTTATTCTTCTTTTGCTGAGTAGTTTTCCAGTGGATTATCTATTATTGGAATGATAGATTTTTGGTTAGTTTCATTGTTGTGGTTACTATCACTCAAAGTTGCGGTTTTTGTGCTTTTCCTAACCTTAGTCACTAGTCCTCTGCGTTTTATAACCTTGTCACGGAGTTCTAATTTTTCATAACTTTCCAATTCCTTGACTTGGTTCATTTTGTTGAGTTGCAAGTCTTTGTTGGTCATCTTTGTAGTTGGTGGAGGATGAGAGAGTTATTTCAATATAGAAAGACAATGGTGAAGTTCATGCATTCATAATCTTTGAGTTATGGTGTGTGGATTTATTCTGCTTTTGCTGAGTAGTTTGCCAGTGGATTATCTATTATTGGAATGATATATTTTTGGTTAGTTTCATTGTTGTAGAATGTTTATCTGTGAATAAAGATTTTATGGTGATGGATGTGTAAGGATTTCTCAGTATAATTTAGGTGATTTGGTAGTTTAAGATTTTACTGTTTAAGTTGTGTGGATGCCTTTATAAGTTATTTATGTTGAACAGTTAGCTTATGTTCAAGGAATGGATTAATATTACTTTCAGTTATTTATCAAAGATTGTGTGAATGACAATGCAATAGGAATTTATAAGTAGTGTGATAAGTGTTGTTCTTTAAAAATGATGCAGAATCACATATCAAATTCAATACCATGGAATACAATATAAAATATAAAATATCACAATTTCAGGGAATACAATATAAAATATCATCAACTATAGTTTGGAATATGATTCATGAAGTGCAATATAGAATAAAATATCATAAAGTGCAATGATTCACAATTTCATTGAATACAATATAAAATATCATCAACTACAGTTTGGAACAATGGAAACTGATTCATGAAGTGTAGTATATATACCTAAAAGTTGTTAATTCTCTTCCATTTCCCAAACAGAGTCAGGGTCTTCAAACTGACGTTCATCTTGAGATAAAGTAAAAGAGTCATCTTGATTTTGAGTCTGCTCTTCATTTTCTTCGGCCTGTTTCTCAAATTCAACATTCATTGTGTGATTTGTGTCAATGTCACCTATCCCAATCCCACTGCCACTGCCAGTGCCACAAGTACTAGCGTTTGGAATTCCAGAGTGTTGCACAACCCAATCCCTCTTCTTTCACATGTGGACCTCCAGATTGCAAGTGCCCTTTCAAAAAGATTTTTTTTGACATTATACGCAGTTCCTTTCATCCTTAAGAAATTTTCCAAATTCTTGTCTAGTTTGTTTCTTAACTTTGATTTCAAAAATGCCAATGTACTGAAAACTCTCTCATCCTCCACTGACCCCAATATCATTGTTTGACATAAATCAACAAGTTTGAAATATTCTGATATCAAATCACACAATATTTCACTTTGACCTAAGCTTGTCCAAACCTTTTTTATTGATCCTGGTTCAAAGGCCTTCTCCGTGCCCATGGATTTATACTGGTCCTTCATAGCTATTGCAAAATTCCTACATTGTTGTCTAAGCTTAGCTTCATTTAAAACTCCTATTGTTTTCTCATTGTATGTTACACTTTTCAAAAATTGTTTGATCAAGATTTTTACTTTATCATGAAAATATTTTGGGTTATCTCGGTTTACTCAAAATTGAGGATACACAATACCCATGGCTTCAAGTATTTCATGTTGAGGGAATCTTTCACGAATTTATGAGGAAAGAGATTTTGCAATTTCCTTCAAATTATCACTAACAGATTTAACAATGCCATTAAAATATTCCTCATTAACAACTACTTCTCTGCTAGAGCACCTAACTGTCTTACAATGGTACATTGGTATCTCATATCCATGTACACAGATACATAAGTGCCCACTTGCATTAAATTGTAAATAGTTATCAAGATTAGTCAAATAAGTAATTTTCTGCCACATGAAATAATTTGGGCCTTCTTGTGCTAGATATAGATATAGATGATCGAGGGCCAAGCATGTGTGTTTACATAGATTGAAATATTCATAAATATACATAGTTTTGTTTTGGGATTTCTTCACAAGATTTTTCATCACATCCAACATGGGAAGAAGACTAGCTAAAGTCAAGAGTGTCTCTATATCGCTTAACCTATGTAAGAGGTTAGGAGCTTTGTCTACTGTCCTGCGATGCTCGTACATCACTCCAATCAAGGATTGATATTCTGAAAGAACTCGTTGCACTGGTCTATGCAGGGAGATCCATCTGGTATTGACATCCTTGAGAAGCTTGTTTCCTGGTGTTATTCCCTCAGCAAAATATTGAAATTCTATGAAACGTTTGGGACTTCAGAAAAAGTATGTGTGGATCTCGCGGACTAGATTTTCAACTTTTGATACTGTAAGAAACTTCCTTACAATTTTGAATCCTAAATTCATTCTGTGGGCCATGCAGTGAATGCCAAGCATGTATGGTGCACAAGTAGTTTGTAACTTTTTGCAAACACCACTCCTTTGACCTTGCATCACTGCAGCTCCATCAACTCCTACACAAACCAACTTTTTGGCAATTGTTAACTCATCCATACCTACAATTTCATTCAAATATTTCTTGACTAGTTCAAATAGATTTTGTGATGTTGAACTGTCCTTCATTTTATGAACACAAAGAAGATGAGCTTGGCGAACATGTCGTTATACAATATACAAATGCATATAGACCCAAAAAGTATTGTCTACCGCATTAACTTCATCTAAAGATAATGCAATGAAATTTGACTCTTTTGCTTTCTCCTTTAAATCTTCCTTTTCCACTGCAGCAAGACAGTTTTCCCATTCCCATCCAGCGTTTATTGACCAATGTGAAAAGGGATAGTGAGGAACACCCAAATAAGATAATAAACTAGAATATTCTGGGTAGTCTGTCATAGGACACCCTCTAGAAAAAATATGAAAAACAACACTCATTTGAACAATTTTTGATAGATTTGCTACTTCCATTGCTTTTCCAAATTGAGCCTCAAGTGTACCTTGACATGCAACAAGCTTTGACATTCTTTGGTCATGCTCTTTATATTCCATGACATACCTAACATGAAGACATTCTTCCTTTAATTTCCATCGTACGACTGATTGTTCCTTTCCGTCTATGATTTTTTTTTCATAAACTTTACCAATATGCTTTTCTATAATGTCAAGCTTTAGCTGCAATGTCTTGTCTCTTCCACATTTCCAACTACAACTCGTACATTTGGCCAATGTTACACTTTCAATATCGTTTTCTTTCCCCACTGGTACAATGAATGGGTACTTTGACAACCAACCAAGTTGAAAATTCCTTGTCATTTCCCACTTGTGCCCCATTTTTCATTTGCTTTTTATTTTCTTGCTACCAACATCATCCTCATCCAAGTCAATTATCTCATTCTGGCTAACCAGGGTATCCCTTGGAACATCTTCTGCGGTATTTCCATCATCATTTGATACATTTGGATTTAACTCAATGACAATATCACCTTGACCTTTCGGTGGCAATGAGGTATTGTGAATGCCTTCTTCATTAATATTTGGTGGAAGAGTTGACGATGTAGCTCCATCTTGATCTGATGGATCAAAAGCTTTGCCAATTCCAAAGTAAGACTGTATGGTACCTCTACGTTTTGGGCGTTTTGATGGCCTCCCAGTCTCTTCACTACCCTGAGGATCAGGAGTCTTACCCTTGCTGCTCGACATATTGATCTCTCACTTCGAATAAAAGTTGAAAAAAAAAAGTCTTCTCGTTTAAGAAGGACAGAGAATATAGATCCCATTCCCTACTCAATATCATCTTTAAGACTAAAGCAAGAATGAAAAAGAGATAAATAAATCTTATTATATTATAACTGACAACACTATGAAGAAATGATCACTCACCTTTAAGTCTATATTTTCAACTTTTGCTAACTTCCGAATTGAGAAGTAGAACCTCAAAATTAAACAAAATGTGTAAGAATAAATGACAGTTTCGATTGTATTTATATCAATCCATATTTGGCGAATTCCGCAGGATTTTTAAATGGTATATTAAAAATTTGGCGAATCCCGCGTGCTTATACAACGATACGTTGTAATTTTCAAGGCGAAATGTGTCCTCAAATGTATTTATTTTTTAAAGTTATTGGCAAAATAGGTTCTCATAAGCAACTATTTATAAATTTTAATTGGCAAAATGGGTCTTCACAATAAACTATTTGTAAATTTGAATTGGCGAAATGGGTCCTAATACAATGTTGTTTTAATAGTATTAGTGAATATGTAGGTGTTCTATTACATGCTTCTGGGATTCCAGGTGAAAATATTAGTCGATCTATTTGAAACGCGTAGTTTTTTATGGCGAATTTGTTGCTTAAATATGCCTCATAAAATAAATCGTTGGTGAATGGACATGCATTGGACCGATAATTCGTAAAATCCAAGCGATTTGGACATGCTGTTGGTTTGCACGAATTCGCCAATTTTGACTTGGCCGATTTTTAGAATTTGCCAATTGGTGAAGATTCGCTACTAAAGTTTTCTCTAGTGGGATTCTTGGGATGGTTATCCTCCTATTCTTTCTGCTTACCCTCACCTCCAGTCTCTTTGTGACCATTTTACTATTGCAGGTTGGAACATAGTTGAGCATTATAAGTTTGTTCGGAATATTGGACTCGCTGCTAGCCTTAGATGGAAGCATTCCTTAGATTGGCTGCTAGGAGGGTCAGACATGGATAGGCAAGAGTTGGCTCAGATTCTTGCTTCACAGGAATGCAATTCCATGGCGGGATAGGATGTCCTGGCGTGGAGTAATAGTCATTTATTTGGTAAGTACTCAGTTTCCGTTGGTTATGGTGAGTTGCTTAGGCAGGTGTTTGGGGACATTGAGGTTCCTTGGTGGAAACAAGTGTGGAATAAATTTTCTTGGCCCAAGTGCAATTTTTTTCTATGGCTGGTGGTCCAGAATAGGTGTCTTACTTGGGATAATTTGTGCAAGAGAGGATTCCAGGGGCCCTCAATGTGTGTTTTGTGCTATAAAAGTGAAGAGAGTGTCTCTCATCTCTTCTTCCAGTGTCCCTTTTCTACGAGGCTTTGACACCTTTGGTAGGCTGTGTGGAACCAGACTTATTGACATGTCTCTTCTTTGGTGGAGTTCTTTGTCCGGTGGGGGAAGGCCCTTGTTAAGACCTCTTTTCTTCAAGTTGCTTGGGTTTTGGGACCGACTTTTATTATCTGGCATATTTGGTTGGAGAGGAATCACTGGATTTTTTAGGATGTGAAGCTGGTTGTCCAACATTTGTGGTGGAGGATTCTTCATTTTGTGGGAGAAACTACTGCAGCTAGGTGTGACTTGGCTAAGGGTGTGGATCCAGGAGAGGCTTCCTTTTGTACTTGTATCAATCTTCCTCTTCAGTGGGGGGCTACTTAGAGTGTTGGTCAGATCATGAGAAATAGATGTTATCATCCTCTTCAAAAGATAAATAGGGAGGGGCGTTGGTGTCCTCCTCCTCCTCAGGATGTGTTGAAAATCAACGCTGATGATTCTTCTCGTGGAAATCCTGGTCATGCTGGTATTTGAGGTGTTGGGCGGACTAGTTCTGGGATTGTTGAGTTTATCTTTTCTGTTTATAAGGGTTGGTATACTAACAATGTGATGGAAGCTCTTGTCATTTTATGTGCTGTGGAGCATGGTTGTGCTCTCGAATGGAGACAAATCATTTGTGAATTTGATTCTCAGGTGGTTGTGACTTTGCTGAAGAGGCAACAGTTAGAGGATGTTAGTTGGCATTTGGCTGTTATTATAAAACAGATTCTTAATCTGTGTGCTTCCTTGGATTCTGTTTCTTTTTGTCATATTCTGCGTGAATGGAATGGGGTTGCGGATTGTTTGGCTAAATGGACTTCTGATCATTTGCAAGATTGGAATATTGTGGAAATGGGTCAATTACCCCTGGATTAGTCTCAAAAGTTGGACCAATTAGTAGAGATTGATAGGGATGTGTAATGCCCTTGCTTTGTATTGTTTTTTTTTGGTTTGAATAAATTTTTACCCCTCTTTTAGTCCAAAAAAAACCGAGGGGTTAAAAAGATAACAGCAGACAGCAAAGATCTAAAAAATATTAACACAGGGAAAAGAAGAGCAAACATCAATCAGCATACAAATAATTCTGTATTTTATTGTTTTCAAAACAGAGCACTGAAAAAAATAGAGCACAATTCTGTATTTTGCAGACTCAAAATACTGTCTCTTTATTCTTGCTTAAATAAAATAGAGCGATGCGAATGTAGTTTCAAAAAAGACTCAAAATAGAAAACAAAAGCATGCGTATGACATGCATTATTCAAAGTGTAGAAGACTGACGAAGACTGACAACAAAAACGGTGAAATTAAAGATGATAATGGTAGCAGAAAACTAAATAAAGATGTAACGTATTCTGCATGGAGCTGCGAATGCATCAATTGCCAACAATAATCAACTCATTAAATCAATACATATATAATTAATTTTCTTAAACATGTTTTACTTGATTGAGAGCTAAAAAATTTAGTGTTCTAAACAATAGTTAGAACTAGTAAACTAGTAGTAACGTGAAGTTGTGAATTTCTGAAAGCCAAGTCCAAATAATGTTAAATGGAGACAAACCGTTTGCTACTGATGTTTATCATATGCATCTAAATATTTCTTCTCTAAGTAATTAGAAGATTATTTAAGCTTATGGTGAATGAAACATTTCCAATATATTTCTCAGTTACAGTCACAGTTTTAAGTTTTAACCATCTTGGTTTGTTTATTTGGTTGCGGATGATATATAGAGCTGTACTGCATCTGCTTCCCATCATTGCACATTTATTGGTCAATTATGATTTTCAAATTTGTCATTTCCATATGAGTTCTACTTCCTCCAGGATTGGACATCTATAATCTAAAAGCAGACAGTTATATTCAGTTAATTAATTACAGACGGAAAAATGCTTTGTATCCTAATTTCAATTTCATTTTTTACTGCAGCGATTTTATTTGCTATGGCAAACAAAATATCCTAATGTTTTAGTGTTTTTAGTTAATTACAGACCAAAAAAATGCACCGTGTGCAGATTTTAATTTACCTGTAGAGATTTGATTTGCTGTGGTTGAGAACAATTTTATTTGTTTAATAGAATTTATTAAACTGACTTTTAACTTTCCTGCAACTATTTAATTTGTTGTGGCTTAAAAATGTATTTATTTAGTACACTTTTGAGTTCATCCAGTTAATTAGAAAAAGGATAAAATGCCTGTGGTGTTGACTTCAATATTTTTTTGCAGAGGAAAAGATTTGTTGTGGCTGAAAAAATTGAGAATTGTGGATAAAAAAGTACTAATTTTTTCTTCTTTTATTTGAGTTCTTTTTCAAATTTGAGACTAGAGAAATGTTTTCGTGGTTACTTCAATTTTTACTTCAGCGGCTTGATTTTCAGAGGCAAATAGAAATATTTATTTATTAAAGTTTTTGTTTAAACCATATAGAGTTAAATTACAGGAGTGAAAGTGTATAAAAAAATTCCCTTTCTTAATTAGAGCTTTTTAAAGTTAATTGTAAAATGATAAAATGCTTGTGGTGCTTAATTTCATTCTTTTCTGTATCAATTTGATTTAATGTGTCTGGAAAATATATATTTAGTTTTTAGAGGTTTTTTAGAGTGTAGAGAGTTAAATACAGATGGAAAAATGTTTCTGATATTAATTCCAATTTTCCTCGCCATAATTTGATTTGTTGCATCTAATTTTTAAAATCTGTTTAGATTTTTTAAAGTTAATTACAGATATAAACATTCTTGTCGTGTTGGCTTCAATTTCACTGTATTGATTAATTACAATTAATTAAATGCTTGTGGAGAACCTGTATTCAAAGATTTTTACTTTGCGATAAAAATTCTTGTTGTGCTGGCTTCAATTTCATGATACTGATTAATTACAACTAGTTAAGAGCTTGTGAAGAGCCTGTATTCAAAGATCTTTACTTTGAGGTTTTGGATCACAAGATATATGGTTTCGAGCTTTTTGATTCATTTGAGTTTATTATTTTGTATCAATTTTTTGGATCACACTCAGTGGTCAGAAGTATTGTTCAATAATTCTAATAGCAATTTAACAAGTCTCTGATCCAAATAAGATAACTAACTGTCATGGTATTGCAGATAATTAATTTATTTATAGATGTCTTACTATGGCTCATCATTTACCTAATCTAAAACAGGTTTTGCAACATGTATTACCTTAAAAAAGTAGAAATTAATATAGATTAGGTGGTGTTTTTTAGTCCACATATAACATGTGTGTAAGCCTTCTCCCATGTGTTTATGTGAGTGTGCTTTTGGTCCATATGAGTAACTCCTAGCATGGTGGGAGTAAACCTGTAATGAATGAAAAGGCCAACTTGAGAATTAACCTTACCTAATACAATAGAACAAACTAAAATTCTTAAGGAAAATAAATTGAAGAAAATATTTAGTAACTTAAAATTAATTATAGCTTCTTATATAGGTTTATAAGGTTTATTTTGGAGATGTTTCAATTTTTTTAGATAATACCTCAGTTTTGTGTACTTCAGATCTTAGTTAGAAAAAGCTTTTAGCTTTAATCAAGTTTATATGGTTCAGAATTATAAAAGTTGTATGTGGTCAATATTGTCATAATATAGCTCTAAATGAGTTCTTCAAATCAAAAACAAAAAAAATAGTAATCTTTCCATAAGATTAAATAAAGTTTATAAAATTAAATTTGAATTAAAGAAGAAAAAATATGTTTATTATAATTGCTATAAATTTTCATAAATTATGTAGTATTCCAAAGACTATTTCTGAAATCAATTCAAATATATTTATACTCACAAACATCTAATGTCATATTGAAATGAAATTTACTATTAAAAAAGTTAATAATTAAATTATAAAGCAACCTGTTAAATTTGAATCCTAACCAATATCTAACAATTGCTTATAAATTCAAGCCAAGCTAAGTTTACATTCTAAATTAAATGAATAATAAACCAATCTCATACACTTATAAACATTCCTAAATAGTATTGAAATTGTTTATATTAGCTATGAAGATAACTGATCTTGTCTATTGATGCTCAATCCAATTAATAGAACTAGTTGCCCCCCAATATAATTTAGAATTACAAATTATTGAAAAATACATTTATTGTAATTGATATAATTTTTTATAAACTATGTAGTATTCAGAAGATTTTTTCTGAAATCAACCATACATATCCCTATATATCTATGCGTACAAATATATAATGTAATATCGGCCATGATTACAGTGATTGAGTGTGATAAGAAGCAGCAGTAAACACGAGTGTGTAAGTTGTATGGATGGACAAGTTCCTATCTATTTGTCTGAAATTTCCAAGGGAGTCTACTAACCACATATGTTCATTCATCACTCCCACTTGAAATACAAGTCTTATACACTTTCTAATGCTCTCTGGAGTGCCTTCCAGCCCAAATTTCCTGGTTATTCTCCCATGTGTGATTATAACAAACCTTTCATTTGGAGGAACAGATTCTTCACACAGGCTAAACATGCTATTACTGCTCCAAACTGTGGGTGGCGGTGGTGCAGAGATGATGTAAGCATTTTGCTGGGAGGAGATGTTAGTTGTATTCCAAAATGGGTGTGGTTGTGGGTGTGGAGCTGAGTTGGCAAATGCATTTGCATATCCATCCACATGCCAGTGATTGCCACCTCTTTGTGTGAGTATGATGTGGCCATCCTCATCAGTGATATGCAAAGCTGACTGTGGAGCTTGGAGTTGCTGACATGGCCACTGACCTTCCGAGGTGGCAGTTGGCCCTGAATTGAATTCACGGAGCTTGTCATTGTTGCTGCTGCTGCTATTCCACTCCATGGCGGATAAACTAATACTGGAAATGCCAATAAATTTCTCACAGAATTAGAATTTAATTTCAAACTTTTATACCTCATTCCTTTGTTAATGTATACACACTAAACTAAATATTCAATGGTTAAGCCGACATTTAGAAATTCAAGAGTTATGATCTTATTTATTTAGAAAGTAATTTTGAAAATTATTTCTCTATGATTTTTTTTTTTATAAATTTATTTCACGAGTATTTGAATATGAAGGTTATTTTATTTTTAGCTCCTATCAATGGAATTATTGGGGGTTGTTTTTAACATCCAATTAATTTTTCTTACATCAGTTGGTTTTATTTTCATAAAGTGTATTTAACAAATATTTAACACGAAAAATATTTTCAAAATATATTATTGTGAATCTTATTGGTTAAAAAATTTCACGCCATAAGGATGATTAAAGAAACTGTCAAAACGCGGAGAAAATATGGGAAAAAAATGTGACATGTTTTCATCTCATTCTAAAAATATTCATCAAATAAATATTTTAAAATGTTTGTCTAAAGTTTTTTCTTACATAACAATTTTTTTTAATTTATTATTCTATTTTAATAATTCTTTATGTTGAATTTGTATTTTTATCAATTTTTTATTTTTTGATATATTTTTATTTAACAAGTTCATAAAAAATATTTAAACATTAAATCATTAGTATTTGAACGTTAAATTATATCATTACTATTTTAATTTTAACATTAAATTATATCATTGATATTTCAACATTAAATTATATTATTAAGAAAATAAAATATTAAAAATAAATAAATTAATATATTAAATTATTAATAAAAAATTAAAAAATTATATTATAATATTATAGTTTTTTTTATTATATTTTTATAATTTTATATTTTTTAATTATTATTAAATTTAAAGATATTTGTTTTGATAATAAATTTATACTTCAATCAATCAATTAAATGTATCTATTCTATTTAAATACTATACAAAATTCTAAAATTCTAAAAAAACATTCATTTACTTAAAAAAGAACAATCATCAACATATTGAATGCAAATGGTTGAAATAAAATAAAAGAAATAGATAGAGCAACAAATTATTTTTATTAATAATAATTAAGATATATGAACATGATAATTAGTATGGTATGTTATAATATAGGTATGCTATCTATATTAAGAAGTAGCTTTAAAAAAATTGTTTATGAAACAAAGAAAGGAAAATAATAGATAAAAAAATTCCTTTGCAAATAGTAGGCACGTTGTAGCTTTATCAATTTCTAGGTACTTTCTCTTCTCATTGATATAGGTCTAAATCTTCAATATCTCTTCTTCACTATAAATCCAGTTGTTTATTTGTTCCTTGTCCTACATGTAGCTCAATCAATATGGCTTTGATAGAAAATGTTTGAAGATGTTACATAAATAAGTCTATAGATTTTCTCAAAGATAAAAAGTCAACAGATCAACAAATATGAATGTGTAGGCTAAGTGAACATTTAATAGACTAGATTTTAGCTCCTAGACATGTCCTAAGGTCTCATTTATCTACCATAAGTAATGGTGTTCAACAAAAGAAATGGTAGGAGCTCTAAATCTTTTTATAAGGGATGAAATCTCAATAAGGAGTATTAGGATTTATTAATTAATCAAGGAATTGCTACTCAAATATTGTCAATGGTCAATATAGTTTTGTGGCAATTTTATCGTTACAAAGATGGTTTAACGAGATAGAGAAACTTATAAAAAGAAATATTTTAAATATGCTTCTTTGTTAAAAGAAGGTTTTCTTGAGCTTTGACCACCAGTTTTTTTTTATCTCAATCTGCTATAATCTTTTATATACCACTATGCTATAAATTATTTTTTCATAATTATAATCTTTTAATTTTGCATAGCAAAATATTTGAAAAGCTAATTGAAATTAATAAATAATGCAAGCTTACTTAAAGACAACAATTAGTTAAGCTAATTGAAATTAATACTATAATGCAAGCTTACTTAAAGACAACAATTAGTAAATAAATAGACATGTTATAATCAACTGATCAGTTACAATCTAAGATTAGTAAATAAATAGTCTTTCCTTGTTATAATCAACTCATTAAGTAGAAACAAATATAATTAGTTTTATTAAACATGTTTTACTTATTTAATAAATACAAATATAATTATTTTTCTTAAACATGTTTTACTTGTTTGAGAGCTAAAGTTTTAGTTTATCTGTTTTTCTATGAAATTTTCTATCTTGGGAAATGGATTTCTAGACAATAGTTACTACTAGTTTAAGAATACAATATATTATAATATAAGAGAAACAAAGTGTTCTTTTATTTGGTTATATGAGCTTCAGATTTGTTTTGTCATTTGTTTTTCCTTGCCTTTGCTTGCCCATCTCCTTAGTACAAGACCTTACTACCTACTTGAGACCTCCAAAAATACCTACAACATTCTACAACATTGTGAAGGTTTCTATGGTCAAAAAATTGTTCCTATTTACTTTGTATTGCACTTATACTTTCTAAGTTACTTTTATCCTTCTTGCTTCTAAAAATAACCAGGAAGTAGCTTTGAGGGAGGAATTACATTTCCATTCTCCATAACTGTGGCAATTTATAGTCATCATTGACTTTAATTTTTACATCTAAATCTACGACTTTAATGATAATTGTAGTGATAGATCTGTGCAATTCCTTGGACCAAAGTTCAAACTTGTTTACCTATATTGATCTAAAACTCTAGCACCAAATTTTAACCTCTTCAAAACCTGTAAGAACAAGGGTTGTAGTAAAGTTTATCTTGTATCGATGATAATCATTAGTCAAATCCAATAGCTTGCATCTAATATCCAACATGATCATTTCATTCTTGTTTGCCTCTTCCACTGTGATACACACAACTCATATTGAACCATGTACAAGTAGATTATAAAGTAACTTTTCTATATTTATTGATTGAAATTCGTAACCATAAGCACTTTTGGGGATCCTTCTACATTAACTAAATTGAAGAAAACAGCCCAAGCTCTTTTATAAAAAATATGAACTTTACATATTTTAAAATTTTGTACCACTTTAAACAATATTATTAAACTGCTTTAATTAACAGTTTTTACCCTACTTTTCAAGATATATTAATTGTGATATTTTAAACTATACAAATAAATTTTAAATACTTTATACATTAAACACAATAATATTCTGATATTAAAGAATATTGACTCCAACATCATATAGGCTAGAGAAAGAAAGCAAGACCTAAAAATACTATAAGATACTGAACAAACAAGCAAAAAAACTGCAAGATAGTGAAGAGAAAAAAAACTACCTATAAAATACTGAATTAGCTACAATTTAGGAATTTTTTTGAAATAGTATTTCTCTAGCCTAAATTTTGACACAACTAATTATTAGAAATACTCTCATTAAATCAAGTCTTAAGTAATAGCTTCTTTGTGTGACATTGATCAATAACATAAACATTATCTTTCCAAGTTTTATTCTTTCCCTGGGTTTTTGGAGTGTGAGAACCCCTTCTTAGATGGGATTTCTAATGACAAAGGCATGGATGAAAATGGGAAGGAGACCACTCTTCAGGCACAAACCATTAACAGGTACCAAAACAACATTAACAATATCACTGAGTGTTCATTTCAAGTTGTATCCAAGCAAGAGATACCAACCATGAAGACACAATACAAGCTTATTTCCCTTGGCTTATAGGTAAAACATCAAAGAGATATAACAATGAAAACTATGATACAATGAAAATGTATCAGCCTTGATCAATTCAACGTAACCTAACAACAATAAAATATTATCAAGGAGCAACATTTGTAACACTCCAAAGGCTAGGTAGATATTGGTGTTCATGGATCTAAACAAAATCCAATCTAGAAAGCTGGATATTCCTTCACCTTGTTTAGATAATAATAATAATAATTTTTTTTGTTACAACAGGGTGTCCCCGCGGCCCCCCGCCCAGCGTCACCTAGAGGCGAGCGGGGGGGCGAGACTAGTCCCTGCGAGTGTTTGCAGCGCCGGCCACCACAACCACCAGGTAAGTACCGAGAGCGGAATCGAACCCGAGACCATGAGGAGCCATCCCACAGCCTCAAGCCAATCCCGCTACCCGAGCCGGCTAGATAATTATTATTATATGTTTTCTAGAATTTTAATATTTATTTCCTCTATTTCCTTTACTTAAAGGTGATTCCATTACTCTCATTACATTATCTATTTGAACTGTGGCATTGAGAATACTAAAAGCTTGACCAATTCTAAAGAAAATAGTGTATGTTTCAGTTTTTATGTTACACCCCATGCGTTATTACCTATTTAATATTACCTTGTTTGGTAAATTGTTTTAATAAATGTGAATGTGTTTTACATATGTGAATTCTAAAAGAAATATGATGAATGAATGTTTGAATCTATTTAATGTTTTATGATAATTTTGTAAATGAAATATATGTGATGCACATGAATGTATTGATTTGGCTAACTACTATTATGGTGAAACTAAGTTGAATGCAGGAATAGGTTCAAGCCTCCAGAAGAGAGGGGAAGTATCACTCAAAAGAATAACTTGGTTTGGTAACCTCTAAGCCTTATTGAGCATTCACACACTCATGCCCTAGTTGTTCTTAGTTGAGTCAAGCCACCTGGGTAGATGGTAAGTGATCTTTAGTTTAGTTGTGTGTGTTTATATTGATTTGCAATCTTGTTTATGAATGTTTGGAATGAGGTATGTGATGAAGTATTGATGATAAGTGGGAATCCTTCCTTGTGTACATGCTTAATGCTATTTTGATATGAGTTATATGCATATATGTATGTTTCTATATGGTAAACTTATACATATGAGTGAATACGTACATGAGTATACGTAGGTAGACGTACATGGACAAATTTTCCATATGCATGGGAATACCAATTAGACTAAGGTGACATATATATATGTACATTCCATGTATATATGTCAATCAATGAAATTGTGCGTATGAGTGTTTTCTATAAAGATATTAAAATAAATTACATATATTATATACATGTGGTATATATATATATTTAAAAAAATGTATTTGATTAACTCTATGAAATGAATGTATACGAATATATATATATATATATATATATATATATTACTGTTAATCTTCAAGCGCATAATATAACACTGTTATTAAGTGAAGTGCTAGAAAAGAATAAAGTCCATATAACATAGATAACATAGCCTTTTAAGGAATACCACCTAGTGCATAAAGTATGTAATACTAAGTCAAACCAAAGGAAGAAGCACATATGAGTTCATGCATAGTTGTGTTAACATTTGAAGAGATCTGTAAACTATTTTAAATGCCTTATGAATCAATCAAATCCCATATTATCAAGAGTTTGGAATGCTTAAGAGGTATTTAAAATATGCATAAGCATACAAATAGAATAGAGACTTAGTCAAGTGCAAACTTGACAACAATTTGTAAAGGAATTCAAATTAGGAAGCTTACAGTTTTAAGCTTGTTGTCACATATATCAAGTCGACTTATCCATTTAAATCGTGAGGAATTTGATGTGTTGTAAACTCGTGAGTTAGCTTGGTGATTCGTTGTATGAGGATGAAAGGTGGCATAAATACTTGTTTGTAACCTTTGGTTGCTCACAAATTAGTATAAATTGAGGCGCTCATTCTACCAAATTGCATCACTTGTCAAATTGATTTCTTAGAGTTATTTTGCTACAAATTTAGTGCAAAGTGAGTTGAGAGTTTGTGAGATTGAGAGTTGTTTGTTGAATTCATTGGTTTTATTGAGAGATTTAGAGTGAAGCTAGTAGAGGAATTTGGGTAGTTCGTAGTGGAAATTGCAAGAAAACTTGAGGAGAATATTATTCAGTTGGAAGCTTTAAACAAGCGTGTTGCTTTCTACCTCTTTGTTATTATGATGGAAATATTTTTTACTATATTTCCAAGTAGAAAAGATTGTCTATATGTGTGTTTTGATGCTTGCAAGTCTTTTGGAAGTTCTTGATTGTTTCTTGTATTAGGAATCCTTATGAATAAACTTGGGTGCCAACATTTGAAGGTGGCACCATATTATCAAGAGTTTGGAATGCTTAAGAGGTCTTTAAAATATGCATAAGCATACAAATAGAATAGAGACTTAGTCAAGTGCAAACTTGACAAAAATTTGTAAAGGAATTCAAATTAGGAAGCTTACAATTTTAAGCTTGTTGTCACATATATCAAGTCGACTTAGCCATTTAAATCGTGAGGAATTTGATGTGTTGTAAACTCGTGAGTTAGCTTGGTGATTCGTTGTATGGGGATGAAAGGTGGCATAAATACTTGTTTGTAGCCTTTGGTTGCTCACAAACTAGTATAAATTGAGGCGCTCATTCTACTAAATTGCATCACTTGTCAATTTGATTTCTTAGAGTTATTTTGCTACAAATTTAGTGCAAAGTGAGTTGAGAGTTTGTGAGATTGAGAGTTTTTTGTTGAATTCATTGGTTTTATTGAGAGATTTAGAGTGAAGCTAGTAGAGGAATTTGGGTAGTTCGTAGTGGAAATTGCAAGAAAACTTGAGGAGAATATTATTCAGTTGGAAGCTTTAAACAAGCGTGTTGCTTTCTACCTCTTTGTTATTACGATGGAAATATTTTTTACTATGTTTCCAAGTAGAAAATATTGTCTATATGTGTGTTTTGATGCTTGCAAGTCTTTTGGAAGTTCTTGATTGTTTCTTGTATTAGGAACCCTTTTCATTTGGGTTTAAATGTATATAGTTATTTATACCATAATGGGTTTTATACATTTATAAATACTATTTATACTATTGTAGATTATTGGTACTATATGAAATATAATAATACTCTAAGTGCATAGCATAAGATGGAATTGTTTTGAGATACTTGATTGCTATGTTAGTTAATGTGATTCAAAGGGAAGGTTATTCCTGGGGTTAGGATAGTCCACAGGAAAGGGAATAACCTAGAATATAATAGAATACTAATGGTCAAAATAAAAATCGAGAAATTGCAGTGGTGAATATAGATGACCTTCACTCGAAGTACTGGGTGTTGAATCTTTGGCCAAAGTAGTGTAGGTAGTCATTGTCTACACTATCGATTCACTGTGATCCAAGTACATACTAGGCTGAGAATATCATAGAAATAGAGGTGACTTTATGGTAATCTCTAGACATGTAGGACACATCACTATGCTCAGGAAAAGCTATTTGAAGGATGAGGTTACCAAACCAATCTCTTCGTAAAATGGAGGGCCATCTTACCAAGTTTGGTAGATGTGTGGGGGACCACAATTAGTCCATGGTTGGTGGAAAAACACTTGAGTGATGCTTCGCCTCATGCAGTTGGCATTTGAGATTTGGGAGAAGGACATTTTGGACCATTTGTATTCCTAGTTCATGTAAGCTTGTTGAAGCTAGGTATGTATTCATTTTTCCATCTATATGGAAATTGTAGATGTGAAATGTTATCTTGAATATATTTATGAAAAGTGAAATCATGCTTATATTATTGGAAAGATTCTTTGTATATACAATAGAAAATTTTGGAAAGGTTATTTTTCAATGGTGCATTTACTATTGAAAAGAAAAGAAAATTTTAGTGCCCTTGTTGATAGATGCATAAACTATTCACTTGTGGGTAAAACTTGGAAAAATTACTGAGTAGAACAATGGGCATGTTACATGTGGTATCAAAGCTACTAGGTTCAACTTTGGAACCTATGTGCTTGTTATGTTTCCAATCCAACATTATGTGAATCTAATGTTTGGAAATTCTTGTGTTAGGATGGTGCGTCTCAAGATGATTGCAAGAAAGTTAGTGATAAAAAATGAGTGCTATCTACGAGCCAAGAAGGAAAGTGAATCCCTTATTTGTACCATTGAGGGAACTAATTATGACAACACAATTTGGCTAAGCAATACTGAGACATTTAGTCATGCCCTTTTGTCAATTAGTCAAGAGAAGAGAAGGATGAAAGATCCTGCCAACTTCAACTTATTACCTTCTATCTCTCAAGAAAAGTAAGAATCTTAATCACTTTCTAGGGATATGCCCTCAGAATGTAGTGTTAGTCCAGTCATGATATTTAGGATCCTCGAGTTCTTCCCTAAGCGAAAGTTATTGTAATAGCCACAAGTGGTGAATCAAATGGTTATGTACCTCTAAACTATGTGTCTGAGGATAGATCAAAGGGATATTATCCTTTCAATGATAAATTTGATAAAAAATTGAGGGTTATACCCTAGACGTAGCTATATATTGGAAAGAAAATCTGAGGTATATTCTCCCTTAGAATATATTAATAATCATTCTATTTAAACTTGAGGAATTTAAAAATCCTTTTTGATTATAGATGAAAATTGTGCTTATGGAAAAAATTGTGAATGAGTTTTTTAAATATAATTTCTTATGTGATTGATAGATCTTTTGAATGTTATTAACATTGAGAAAACCTTCATAGATATAACTAAAATGAAAACCTCTAGGTATAATTGATCTATGGAAAATATGGTTAGGACAAAAACTAATTATGGGGAAAGTCAAGAAGTAGGTCAAGGCACTGAGAATTCCAAAGCCAAATTGGACCATATTCTTGCTATCATGGATGAGACTAGAGCAAGAATAGGAAACCTTGAACAAGAAGTTAGGGGAAAGGAAAGAGTGGAAAAAGAAATTCCAAATAATGAGGTTGAAATTCCCAACAATGAAGAAGAAGGAGATAATTCCTGTGATCAGACCCAATCTAGTGATCAAGAAAATGATAAGTTTCAATCTTTGTCTAAGGGAGCCAAAAAGAAGCATTTGGAAAGTGGGTTATCCCACAACTTGAGAAAAAATTCACCGCCAAAATTTGAAGGTAGTGCTACTAGAGATGCGGCGGAAGCATGGCTTATGGAAATGGAGAAATATTTTGAAATCTTAAATTACTCTGAGGTCAATAAAGTCATATGGGGAGCATTTCAGTTGGTGGGTGAAGCATCCAACTAGTGGATGAGTAAGAAAATGGAGCTTGGGCTTAGTTCCTTAAGCCTCACTTGTAATGAATTTATAGAGAATTTCTACAAGAGATGGTTGCCTCAACTCTTTCATTATCAAAAGCTCATTGACTTCCAAAATCTAAGGCAAGGTGACTCCTTAGTGACTGAGTATTGGGAAAAGTTCACTTGACTCATTAATTACATACCTATGTACTAGAAGGATGAGTGATTATGTATAAGGAAATTTAAATCATGGGTCTAAATGTTCAAATAGATGGTGAGGTAGATGTGCACAATCTAGGTATAATGGATTTGGTGTACGAGAAGGAAATTAAGTAGGAACAAAGGCTTTAAGTCTATCTCAAATTATTGGGAAAGAAATAAAAAGAATTCTGATTGGACACAAACCAATCAAGCTTCAAGGAAGCCTAGTGAAGGGAAAAGTTTTCAAAAGCAAGGGGACAAGGGATCTCAAAATAATTGGAACAAATCAAGGAAATATCGAAAGGGAAATAACAACTTTAACAGTAATGCTAGTGGAAATGAAAGTAACTCTAGAAGACCAACGAAAAGGAGGGGACCAATGAAAGGGTACATGCGGTGGGGACCATTATGCAAGTAATTGTCCAAGAAAACCTTCATGATCACAACCATATGGCAACCCTCTTCCTTCTCAAAAAGTTGCATACCGGAAAAAGATTCATGCTGCAATGGATAATCGACAAGCGAAGTACCAAATTACTCCTATGGAAGTATCAAGTACTTTGTTTGGAATTCCCATTGTTAGGATTTAGGCAGATCGAAACAATAAACATTAACAATTATATGTAGATTAAATAACCAGAAATAACAATGAAGAATAACAAAAATTTTTAACATGGTTCACCCAGTATGGGATACATCCACAGAAACTCAGCCATCCAATGATTTTATTTTCCAGTACAAAACATATTACTATCTTACGAATCCTATACCACAACTTACATCCCAACCGCTTATAACAAGATTTTTGGAAGCTTTTATAATTAGGGTTTCAAAAAGTTATTTTTCATTTGTCAGTTAATGAAAAATTAACTACTGACCCCTTGACATGCAAAAAAGGGAAAAAAATTTAGGGGTTGCACCTTTGAACCCCCGCTTGGGGCCCAGCCCAGCCCAGCCCCAAACCCCGGTAAGGATACATATAAATATTGTATAGTATTTGCATGATCAGTTGCCACATACCAATAATCTCCCACTTGGAGACTGATCGTGGACAACACCGTTGCACTTGCAGCTCCCACTGGATTATAGGTCTAGCTAGTTTCTTATGTCCACCATTATCAGTCGTGAAGGCCAACAAAAACTAATGAGGAAATAATTTTCTATGATGTAACTACATTAGTGAACATATCTGTAGGATTCTCACTTGTGTGAAATTTCTCCAATTTCAACTGTCCATCCTCCAAAACTGACCAGATGAAGTGGTATCAGAGCTATATGTGCTTAGTTTTTGAATGCAGAGCTGAATTCTTAGCAAGATGAATGGCACTCTATCTATTAGTGTACAAAAGGCTATCTTCTTTTTTTGTTTTCCCAATTCCTCCAAAAAATGTTGTAACCAAATCATCTCCTTGATAGCTTCCGTAACAACAACATACTTAGCTTTAGTGGTTGAAAGTGCAACAAACTTTTGCAGCCTTGAAATCCAACTGACTGCAATACCTCCTATAATAAAAACATACCATATAGTACTCCTCCTGCTATCAATATCACCCACCAGATCAGAGTCAACATATCCTTTTAGAGCAATTTTTTTCCTCCAAAACATAGTTTCTTTGAAGTAGTACCTCTCAAATATTGGAGAATCCATTTTACCGCATTCCAATGTTCCATTCTCAGATTTCTCATATACCTGCTCACAACTCCCACTGCATGTGCAATATTTTTCCTTGTGCATACCATTGCATACATCAAGCTACCAACTGCTGATGCATATGGTATCTTAGAAATTTTGTCTGCCTCCTCTTGTGTCTTTGGACACATCTCCTTAGTCAACTTAAAATGACTAGGCAAAGGTGTACTAACTGCTTTTGCATTTTGCATGTTAAACCTTTTCAACACCTTCTCTACATACTCACCTTGAGACAAAAATAAATTTTTGTTTGTCCTATCCTATGTGATCCTCATACCAAGGATTTATTTTGCTGCACCCAAATCCTTCATAGCAAATGAATTTGCTAATTTCTACTTACATTCATTAATATGTTGCATGTTAGACCCAACCACAATCATGTCATCAACTTAAAGAAACAAGATAATATAGCTGCCATTACCCAATTTCTTAAAATAAACACAATAATTAGAATGACATCTTTTGTAACCTTGTTCAACCATAAAACTATCAAATTTAAAATACCATTATCGAGGTGCTTGCTTCAGGCCATACAAACTCTTCTTTAACTTGCACACAAATTCCTCCTTACCCTTGACCTCATATCCCTATTGTTGTTGCATGTATATTTCCTCTTCCACATCCCTATGGAGAAATGTCATTTTCACATCTAACTATTTAAGATGCAAGTCTTTCGTAGCCACAAGACTTAGAATAGTTCTAATAGAAGTCATCTTTACAACTGGAGAAAATATTTCATCAAAATCTAGATACCTTTTTTTTCTGTGCAAAACCTTTTACCATGAGTCTGGACTTATATCTTTTCTCAAGCCTCCATCTTCTTCATTCAACTTGTAAACCCATTTATTTGGAAATGCTCTTTTACCTGTAGGCAATTGGACTAAGTCTCAAGTCTAATTTTGCAGCAAGGAATCCATTTCCTCTTTCATGCCTAGCTCCCACTACTTTTTGGTATCTACTTGCATTGCTTCTTCATAACCTTCAGGTTCACTATAAGTAGTTAATAATATAGAATATAATGATGGAGAAAATATTTTTGGAGGTCTAGTTATCCTTGTAGAACATCTAACACTTGCAAGAGTCTATGGGATAACTTGTTGCTAAGCATCAAATACCATCGCCATTTTATTTTCTGGAATCTCATCCAACACCACATATTTCTTTTTGGCCTATTCATGCTTCTTTTCCTGCAGTTGATCCTTATACATGACCTTCTCATTGAATATAACATCTCTGCTCCTAATGATTTTATGATTTTCATAATCCCATAATCGATAACTAAATTTATCTACTCCATATCCAATGAAGGTAAATATTTTAGACTTAGCCTCAAGCTTGGTTCTATTTTCAATATCAACATGGACAAAATCTTCACAACCAAAGGTTTTCAGAAATGAATGGTTTTCATTTTGTTTTCATGTTCCTTTCTTCACATGGTTTGATATAGTAGGGGGTTGATGATAGTTCATTTATATACTATTATACTATATCTATTTATATTTATGAGCAACTTTGACCCTGAAATATCAGATCCCCTTGTCTCTTATTTGTTATGTCCTCATTTGTCCTTTCTCTTTATCTTTCTCTCTTCTTTGCTTTCTTTGTGATGTTGTGGTGCTTACGTGTTGTCCCTCGTGTGTGTGACAACATTACCACAGTTACATATTGTCATGTTTCACAGGCCACAACATCAATTTCATTCTTTCTTTTCTCTCCTTAGGATGTCACGTGCCTCTAAGTTTAACACACACCATCCTAAAGCGGCGCTATCATACTACTTCGATTTTAGAAAGGCGTATTTGGTGGCCAACAAATCCCTCACTAGAAATCCTTTATTTTTCAAAAATTACATTCTTCAACATGGATTCCTAGCTGAATCTTTCTTTCATCATGGAGTTGTAAGATAAAATCTGAAAACATGCCTTCAAGAAGGGAGTACTTTTTTTGATGAAGAAGTCTGAAAAATTTCCCTTGCAAGGGAGCATTCTTTCTTTTGAATTCCTTGATGAAAGGAATCTTTCAAAAGGATTCCTTGGTGATATAATCATTGGAGAAAAAAATTATCGCTTTCAAACAGAGCGTCCCTTGAGTGGATGGGCCTTTTCTTTTGAAGGGTTCCTGAGGGACCCCTTTGAAAGCTTCTCCTTCACTTGTTGACTGTCTATGTGGTTGTCTTCCTATTTTCCTGTGTACATTTTTGTTATCTAACATGTTTTTTCTATAGATTAACATGTTGTTTTGTAGGTGCACCTATGAAGTTGATTTTCGATTGACCTTGTAGGACCGAGCACCTATAAGGCCCCATCAGACTCTGCAGAGCCTCTCACATCTGGTTTCCTTCATGACTGAGCACCTAGGGCACCTCCTTTGCAAGTCTGAGGACCTATAAAGTATTTGCATCATGTGGGATCTCTTTGTTCAACTCTATAGTACCGAGCACCTGCAAAGCCTCTTTGTTCACCTTCTATAAGTCTGTGGACCTGCGACACATTTTGTTCATCTCTCCTCATGATGGAGTACACATTGAGCCATCCCTCTTCTTGTGCTTTTGGGTTTTGTCCGGTTAGTTACGCTTCTCGCCGGTTTAGGTATACTTTATTTGAACTCTTTCAATCTACTTTACCTCGCATTTGGTAGCAAATATGCTCACTAAAGTGGGGGAAAAATGTAATGGAGTGAATTTTCACCCCTTGCAAATTCCCCAATTTACACCCCTTACCTTAGAAAAATTAAACCTGGCGATGCTATTCCACCTCATCCATTCAATTTCCACCCGCGGGTGTATGTTTGTAGTGTTGGTGGGAATTTCTATTAGAGGCCTTCGCCTGACCTTCGCTCGATAGGATTCTTGTCTCACGGAATCACGGATGCGATTACACTTCTCCATTGGTGATGAAGCGTAATGACCCTGCACCACCGACTAACACCGAATGGCTCTTCGAGCTCCATGATTTTAGGTACACAACCAGGTGAATATTCAATGAAGGTAGATATGGATGATTTGTATTCTCATTGACCACTCTTGTATTCCTACCTAGCTTGTAAAGTAAAATTGTTGCTATATATATGTAAAAATATGTAAGAATGATTGGTTATTAAACCAATTTTTTGGTTGGATGTGTATTAGGCTAGTCTAGGGTATCAAATAATGAAGATCTAGTTGTACAAATGATGAGGCATGTTTATAAATACTTGGAAGTGGTACTCTAGTAAGATTCTTGTTATAAGTGAATATATTCATGGTAGATTATAATATTGCAAGGGAATCTTGAAACCTAGTTGTTGGTTCTCTCTTGTCACATTTACTAGCCTAATAAAATTAAGTGTAAGCAAACCATTTTATAATAGTCTATCTTTGGTACATGTGGGATATTAATTATTTATTCTAGATAACTAAGAACACTCACTTATGGATTTCTTTATTTTGTGAGTTTATATGTATGTGTAATCTTTGTTCCATTATAGATTTGCAGGTATGTCTCTATCATGTTTCTTAGTTATGACTCCAATCCCTAATGGAGCAAGAATTAATCTAGGAGGTGAAGGGATAAAAAAATATCTTTTAACCATCTCTCTTGTTTTTTTAGGAGTAATTTAGGTTATACCATAATGGTATGACCTAGTGATATAGCATGAACACTAAAAATTGATCCTGAACCTCGCGAGCTTTGTTTTTACCACCACATTAGTCCTAGCATAATTAAAGTATTTAATTTATGTTGTGTGATCATTTTTCATCTATTAATTAAAATATTTTTAATGATTTAATTAATTCATGTCTCTTATTCTTCCTAACTATTTAAATAAATAGAAATTTTATTTATTTGCTTAAATAATGTCACTAATTATCGATGCCTCTTTATAATTAAACAAAATTCCCTAATTTATTTAATTATTCGTAATCCACTAATTCATCTAGATTATTTAAATAAATAAATCTTTCTTATTTATTTAAATATGTCAATAACTTACATATTCTTCTTCTAATTAAATAAATTCTTTAATTTATTTAATTATGGCCACATGTCATTTTCCCCATTTTAAATAAATAAATAAATGGTTACTTATTTAAAATGGTCAAATTTCCTTATTTTGGCAGAGGATGGGCATTTATTGCCTACTGTCATTTAATTCTCCATTTTTGAATTAAAATGATTTTTAATTAAAAAAGATGCCTTTTTGCATGCAAAGGTCAAATGACTGTTATTAATTTGATTCCCCAGCCTTTTTTTAGCCATCCTATCTCAACTTTCAATCTGGTCCATCTGTTTGCCTTTTAATCTCATACGTCCATTCAAAATTGTCTTTTCTTATAAAATGGCAATTTCGAATTCATTTTCTCTCTCTCAAGTTTTCACGTGAATTTTTGGTCTTCATTTTTACAGTCATTTTCCTACATACTTAGAGTTTTTCTTAAGCATTTAGAGTCATTTTCATAGTAAAATCCTTCAACACTTGTGTAGGACATGGCATAGTCTTAGGTAGCTCACATAAATCTAAGGGAAAATCATTATTTGCAGCAAGCTAGAAGGTGTAATGGAGATCAGCCATGGAGATTGAAGATTTGAGGTAATTATATTTCATTTATTTTCATGTTTTCTCCTTTGCACTCCATTACTTTGGATTTTTGGATTTATTGCTTATAATCTAATAACCCATAAAATTTCCAGAGATACATTTGGTGAACCCGACATCTTTCATTGCATTTTTTTTGTTTTTGTACGACTTTCTGTTTCTGTTTTGCAGCTACAGGTTTCTAAACGACGCATTTGAACCATCCTGCATCACATTCGCTACGTCGTGACGTACTCAACAAAACCAATGACGCATTTGAATTATCAGACCGCATTCGTGACCCCAAGTGACACATTCGACAGAAATGTGACGCATTTGACAGTTATTACGACACATTTGAATTATTCTGACGCATTTGTCTACAGGACAACGCATTTGGCTGGTAATCTCTGACAAAAACTTTTGTGACGCATATGCTCTGTCGTAACACATTTTCCTGCTTAGTTTCTGTATTCAGATTTTCTTTTCAGATTGTTGCATTTTTATTATTTCAGTCTTTTTTGTTTTTCTTTGCATCCTTTAGAATAGGATTTTCTGGTTGCTAATGTTTAGTTGCAGGGTGTGGCGTTAGGATTCTTGTGGGTCGAAGACATTTGTTGAAACTACTAACATGTGTGTTTGCAATGCTCGTGAGTCAAAGACAATCATCCAAACTACTGACATGTGATTTTGCAGCTACGTTTGTCGAAGACTAATCTTTCAAATCATCTGTTTGTGATTTTTAGTTTAGGAACACTTCTATTGGTGCACTAAAATGAACTTTTGTTTGCAAGTGTTTGATTGTGCTTGAATGTGGTAGGTGATTATGCTCTCACCTTGTGAAAACTTGGTGATTAGAAAGCCAGACCCACTTTATTTTTTGTAAACCCCTAAGACTTAATAATCGAAGTATCCTCTCCCCTTGTGCTTTCAGGCGATCCTGGGTGTAAGAGAAACGGTTATTATTTCTAGAAATGGGTCTGCCTTAAGGGAAAAAGTACTCACCTTAAGGGACGACTCGACCGGTAACAGGTTAAAGCCAAGTCACTTCCAACCGGGATATAAAATGGGTGCTTGAGGAAAGTTTAAGTACCATGAGTGCAGATGTGTCACACAGACGGAGTAGTACTCCCATAAACCCTGTTGAGCATAACCTCTTCAGGCTGGAGTGCCACCTAATTGGTGATTAATCTCTCACCCCATGTGTGGCCACTCGAACAGATGCCCTTACTAGACACCTATTATTTTAGAAGCCATCCATTTTCAACCGTTGCTCAGTATAGTGCAGGGTACAATATCATGCCCGAAGATACTCACTACTAAATCCCTTGAGTAGAGATAGCAGTTCTTGGGAAGTGACTACCCAAGAATTTGAATTTGGTGTGCCTATAGAAGTGCATGCAAAGAAGGGAGCCTGTGCCACCAAACTTCTAAGCTATCCACTCTCGAGAAGGAGAGGTGTTCAACACCAATCCGGGGTATATCGGTGGGCTATACCAAGTATACAAACCCTTGGCCTATTAGAATTGTGCTTGTCTTACGTGTGTTTGATTACACTAAAACTTTGTGCTTGTCAAGTGCTTGCTGGATTTTCAAATAATATTCACCACATTTACAAATCTAGACAAAAACATTCAACCTTTGATAGATCAGATTTTTTCCCCAATACATCAAAAAACTCACTTTTTACAACCTGTGACACAATTATTGAAACACATCTGCTGTCTTGAAATGCATTTGAAAATATCTGAGACGCAATCGCTCTGTTAAATTGCATATGATTCCATAAACACCACATATGATTGCGTCGCGACGCATCTGAACCTCACAAAACTGCATTTTCCAAACTTTGTCGCATTTGTCAATTTCAGAGCCGCATTCGCTTAAACTGAAATGCATTCGAAATATTGTGATGCATCTGAAGTCTCAAACGATGCATTTGCCTAACATAAACAAAACCCTGATACAAAGCCGAATCTGAGTCTAAACACTGTCAACCTATTGTCAAACACTTTTTTCCAAGAGGATTCTATCAGAAACCAACTTTGAAATTGCTCAAAATCTTTATCATTCAACCATTAGTTTGCATTTTTGACCCTAGGATTAAACTTTCAAATTTTTGATTTCATCCATTAGGTTTCATAATCATCATTTTTAACATTAGCTTGACCCTAGGTTTTCATCTTTGCATACTTTGGATTAGGTTAAGCTCATCACAGTTTGCAAAATCATTGCTTTTGAAACTAGGTTATCTTGGACTTAGTCATCATTCCTATTTTCAGTCATTGTCCCTTTTGTGAGGATTTCCACCTTAGCAATCTAATTGGGAAAACTCACTAGTCATCTTGACCTTGTCACTTTGTCATTTTCAACTTGAGTCCTTTGGTAACTAAAATCGAAAACAAAGATTAAGCTTAGAGTGTTTAGGTATCCTTTTCTCCAAATTGCATTCTAGTTTATACCTTGCATACTTTATTCCCAAAAATACAAAAATATTATTCATCCTAGTTGTCATTTTGAACCTATACTTTTCATTAGTTGCCTCTTTAGTTGACATAATCATCTTAGTCCTTATTTCATACCTTGTCATCCTAGTCATAATCATCACTTTAGCTTTTCGACATTACGCATTTCCTTAGGTAAAACATTATTATCTCTTCACATCGTCAACCTTTATCACACAAAAAGACAAAAACATCTAGCCTAGTGTCATACTTGCATTGTCATCATCTTCATTTGAGCAATTTCTTTGATGGTGGAAACAAGACTTCAAAGAAAGAAAAGACAAATGGCAGACTTTGGACAAGACTTTGACAACAACACCAACACCAACACCAATCCCAATGACTGGATTTATGACGACCCATTTGACAATTTGAACGTACAATCATCCATGAGCATGTCAAATTCCTTTCAAAACCCACTTTCTGAACAATTCATACAGAGAGAACAAAATGGACAAGTACTAGTTGAGGATTTAGACGCTGCCGCTCAAAATCCCGACATAGCTTCATTCGTAGAGGACTTGGTCTTGAACGATCCTGAATGATACCTTGCTATGCTCTTAGACCAAGGCGCAAGATTACCAAAAGGCTTCGACATTAATACCATACAGCCTATCTCTCCTAATAATACGACACAAAACACATCCCAGTGACATGACATGAACAATACCTCGACCAATAACATTGCCATTACTATGCAAGTAGTCACTACCACCATTAATGCGACATCTAGTGGCACCATAAATCAAAACACCCCCTCTTCAACTAATACGACATCTACTGGAGGAACATCTACTATGACCATGCCTACAATGGCCACATCATCTTCACAAACAATAGGAGCTACCTTTTCACAGTCCATGCCTACAATGTCCACATCATCTTCACAAATGATAGGAGCCACCTTTGTGTCCATGTCAATAGGAACCACCTCCTCAAATCCTATGTTCGGCTCTTCATCTATGACAATGGGGGCATCTTCATCACATCCTTACAGTGGAACCTCATTTAATCCCTTTGGAAGAAACCCATGATGCGTTTTTATTGAAGGCCCTCAACACAACATTAACACATCATCACAAATGAATATCTCACATGGACAAGGACAAAATATCAACGCACCACATGGACACTTCCAAGGAACAAACACCAACATGCTACATGGACAATTCTTTCAACAAGGACAAGGAACTCAAATGACACAACAAATGTGTAACTTTGGCAATCAAATGAGTCAAGGATTTTAGATACCTCAAATACAAACAAACATGGCTGGGTCACATATTCCCACATACTCATCCAAGATTCATACTCAACAAAAAATTCCCACTCACAATTGGCAATATCAACAAACACCTAATCAAAACATATCGTACTTTCAGGCAACCAATGATCCCATTGTACACGCCTTGCTAGCAAGAGTGGATGAACTTCAAAAATAGATGGAAAATATAAAAACCTCTGACAAGAAGATGCAAATGCCATACAAATTATGTCCATATCCTTTTGATACAACTTTGTACATGCCACCATTTCCACATGGTTATGTGGCTCCAAACTTCAACAAATACAAAGGTAAAACAAATCCACTTGACCACATCAGAGAGTTCATAACAAGTTGTGTGGATATTGCTCATGAGCACACATATCTAATGCGACTATTTCCTAAAAGCCTCGCAGGACCAGCACTAGAATGGTTCTATACACTGCAACCTGGAATACAGTCATGGAAAGAACTTGCTGAAAAATTTGTGAAAAATTACACATACAACATTGACACAAACACCTCCATTACCAACTTATGCCAACTCACACAAGAAGATTTGGGTGAAACCTTTTTACCATTCTTTCAAAAATGGAGGGGCCTAGCAAGTCGTTGTCATATAGACATACCTAAAAAGGAAAAAGTTGACATGTTCGTACAAATGTTATTAGGCCCACTGAAAAATGGCTTGCGTGTTCATTGTTGCACAAATTTTGCAGACCTAGTTGAGCAGTGTCTAGGTTGAACAAGCCCTTATAGTCGAGAAGGAAGACTAAAAATATGTATTCTAAAAACACAAATACCAAACCCTCCCTCTTGGAAAAAACCAAATTCTGGGTTAAGAACAAACATGTTAGAAACGATGGTGTAGTCGATGCTAAGGCTGTCAACGCTATGGGTCTGATGATTACCCTAAAAGGGACACAACCACAAAACACACAGATGATGACACAAACCTATGCTGCTAATTTTGTCCAAACAAATCAGAATAACCAAGGCAATCAAAACAATCAAATTCAAGGGCAGCCTAGACAACCAAGACAATTCCCTAGAGGTTGCACATACACTCCTTTGGGTGAACCTATTGAAGAAGTCCTCAAGAAATGCCTTCAGAATGGTCTCATCACACTTCAGGACCCCAAACCATACGACCCTGGGCAGTTTAAACCATCTTGGTGGGATGATAATGCATTTTGTGACTATCACCAAATAAAAGGACACAAAACTTCTTCCTGTAAACAATTGAAAAATTTGGTACAGGACCTTATTGAAAAGTGCATCATTGAAGTTTGCGGAACACAATTTGCTTCTAATGCGGATCATACAATACACAAAAACCCATTGCAGGATCATGGTTCTGGAAACCCTTCTACGTCAAATACAAGTAATTGAGCCAACCATGCATGTATTGGATATGACTATTCTGGGGGACCTATCGTACATCACATTAGAACAACTGATGAACATGTCTACACGCTCACCGTTAGAAAGGCCCCTGAATGCAATGTCACCACTCGTAGCATAAAGGTCACCATAGCCGGCCCTCCTCCCCCTAGACAACCAAAGGTAACAATAGCTGGCCCGTCCACTTCGTAGTCGCATTCGCGTCCACAAAGCAAGTAGTCCCAACCTAAAGGAAACTTTAATCTTATTAACTAGCTTGGAAAAAATTTAGCACAAATCTCTATCCTTGAGTTGTTATGCATCTCGCCTGCCCATAAGGCCATCCTAGATAAAACATTGCAAGAATCATCCATGCCCCAAGATATTGATGTCAGCCAATTCGAAGCCATGGTAGGATATCTCATGACTCCCCACCATATTACCTTTTCTGACCAAGACTATTCGTCATCCAAATCCAACCATAATGATGCCCTTCATATCGAAGTCCTTGTTCATAAACATAAGGTCAGACGAGTCTTAGTAGATGGCGGAGCAAGACTGAATATATGTTCTTTAAAATTGGTCAAGGCACTAGGCTTTTCTGATGCTTGCGTAGAAGCCACAAGAAGCATTGTTATCAAGGCATATGATGATGAAGAACGTTCCTCTCGGGGTGTAATTACACTCCCAATTTGAATTGGGCCAGTCATTGTCGACACCACTTGTCAAGTTCTGGATTTAGACCTGCCATACAAAATTTTACTCGGTCGACCTTGGATCCACGCTCTAAAAGCCATCCCTTCCACATATCACCAATGCTTGAAGTTTCCTTTTGAAGGCACTGAGATTACTATATACAGAGACCTTGATTCGTTCCAATATTGTACCAACTTACGAGGTGTCTCAGAATGCCAAGTCCCTATCAATAGGGAAGCTTCGGCGTCTTGACTTCTAAATTCGTGAATCTCATTTTCGTGAAGTCTTTACCTCTTTTCCCCACCACATCACCATTAACACCACCGCCATGACCACTTCCTTATCACCTACCACTTCATTTATCACCCCAAGTGTCGACCCAAGCTTTCAAATTCAAGACCAAGGATATGGAGAGTACAAGATAAATATGGCCTATTGCATAACCAAGATGCCCAAGTCTCCTCAGGTCTATGGAAAACCTTGCTTTAGAATACAGGAAAAAGAAATTTTCAAGGTTCCTCCAAATACAATTTTCATAAAGTGGGGTGAAATGAGTCAAGAGGACATAGATGATATACTATCCTGGATTTATAGAGAACCACGAGACTTAACTCCCTTTCCAGTAACAATATATGGAAAAGGATACAACATGATAAAAGCAAAAGGTTATGATGGAAAAAGTGGTCCTAGGAAGGATAAAAATGGAAGGCATGAGCCACTATCAGTTTCATAAAGACCAAAACATCTTGGGTTAGGGTTAGGTCCATGAGAATCTAGCGATCCAAGTACCAATGTGCTTCCATGTGAGTTAGTGTATGCTTCATACTGTGTTGAGAAAATTAAGAACACCTCCTCTAAAATTAACTCTCATGAATGGGAATTTGGCTCTCAGCGATCCTTAAGTGACTGTTGCCTTGATGAATTATTCATTGAACCTAGCGAGCCTACATTTGAGGAACAATTCTAGAAAATGTTTAAGATCGATACAACACCAAATGATGTCAAGTCTAGATCATATTCTATTCCCATTCGTCCTAGCCCCAACATACCAGCCCAGTCATCCCAAGCTGACAGCCATCATTCAGAATCGCCAAAGCCATCACTTGCCACTATTGATCCTGACTCTAACACTACTCCCTTTGTCCCTTACTTCGCTGGTGAGTATGAAACAAGCAAAGGAGAATACTAGATAGAATCTAACATAGAGCCAGACGATAACTTCATTTTTAACGTCTTGACATCCATTTGCATGCTCTCTATGTCATCTCCTCAATTTGCAAATGCTGATGATGGAATATCCTTAGTTTACCCTGACCTAATTGACTGGAACCAACAAGGCCCACCAGTAATGGAAACTTTTGAAAATGATGAGGCTTTAGCAGAATTTCTCGGACTACGTGAGGGCATTCCAAATGGGGATCACAAAGCTGGATTTTCCATTGACTTGGATTGTGCTGCTTATTTTGGGGAGACTGTGCCATCCTCTAGTCCTAAGGAGTTAAAGAAAATAAAGCAAAATGACAAGTCTCTGGTGAAATCAAAGGAACCTTCGACTGACAAATAGTAAAATAAAGAATGTAGCAGAAATTTGAAAGCCTCCATAAGGCACCCAGGGTGGAGAGTTGGACTTTCTCCCTGCGTAAGACAAGAAAAATCAGCAATCCTCCTTAGAGGACACCATACCCGGTTAATATAAGCTATGGTGGAGGACCCCTAAATGGTTCTCTTTGCAGCATCATTGATGGCGAACAACCTTGAGAATTTCAAAAGTTCTTCTTATAACCTGAATAAACTTAGCATGGTCTTATGCTAACATGCAGTACGTTATATCTGAGTTAGTATTAAATCACTTTCCATTATTTCCGGATGCCAGCGGTAAAAATAAGCTAGAAAAATGCACCGCAAGTTGCATTGCTCGGTTAAAGCTAAACTCAAAAAGTTATTAGATATGGGTTTATTAGGTCAATTGACTATGCTAAATGGATATCCAACATCGTTCCTATCACCAAGTATCTTGAATGATTTGCATATGCACAAACTTGAGACCTCAATAAAGCATGTCCTAAAGATGATGATTTTCCTTTGTGAACGACAGGCATCATTGTGGACATTACTGGCCAGATATGAGATGTTTTCCCTTATGGATGGGTTTCTCTAGTTATAATCAGATCCATTATTGCCCTTGAAGACCAACACAAAATTTCTTTACATGCCCATGGGGTACATCTTGTTGGACTATAATGCCATTGGTCTTAAAAAATGTGAACACTACATATAAAAGGGAAATAACAATATTCCATGACATGATACACACACATTAATGGAGGACTATGTGGATGAACTTTTGGCAAAGTCATTGACAAGAAAATACCACCTTTCAGTATTAGACAAAGTTTTCAGGAGGCTGGAAGAGTATAAGGTCCGGTTAAACCTGAGAAAGTGTGTTTTTGGTGTAACGTCAGGCAAGTTGTTGGGGTACATAGTCTCCCGTAGAGGCATTGAAGTTGACCCCGCCAAAGTTAGAGCTATATTAGATATGCCTCCTCCTAAGGGAATCAGTGACCTAAGAACGCTACAAGGCAAGCTTCAATCTATCAGACGGTTCATCGCTCAACTCACGGATAGGTGTCAACCATTTCAATATCTTCTATGCAAAGGGATCCCCTTTGTGTGGACAGATAAGTGTCAAGAAGCATTCAACCAGATCAAACAATACTTATTGTCACCTCCAGTTCTCATGCCTCCTATCCAAGGAAAACCATTAATTATGTACATCTCTGCAACTACTTCAACACTGGGGGCATTACTAGCATAGAATGACTATGAAGAAAAAGAATGAGCCATATATTATATTAGTCAAACACTGGTGGGGTATGAGCTAAATTACACACCCATTGAAAATGCTTGTTTGGCAGTTGTATTCGTAGCCCAAAAATTAAGGCATTACATGTTAAATCATAAGACACACTTGGTAGCCAAGATCGATCCCTTGAAGTACCTCTTGAGTTGAGCAGCATTGACAAGACATTTAGCAAAATGGGTCACAGTCCTTAGTGAATATGATATTCAATATGTCGAGCGAAAAGCCATCAAGGGACAAGTATTAGAAGACTAGCTCGCAAACACACCAATACCAGATAACCATCCTCTTACAACAAAATTTCCAGATGAGTCTGTATTTCACGCGGAGTCCCAACAGCCTTGGCAATTATACTTTGATGGATCTCACACTAATCATGGCTCAGGAGCTGGAATACTATTCATTACTCCACAAGGAGATTCCATCCCAAGGTCATTCCGCATTGCATTTCCATGCACTAATAACATGGCAGAGTATGAAGCACTAATTACAGGACTTTGAATGGCTATCAAGTGGAAAATCATGAATTTGCAGGTCCTCGACAGTTCTCAGTTCGTTATCAACCAAGTCAATGATGAGTACGAAACCAAAGATGAGAAGCTAATCCCTTATAAACAGATGGTTGATAGTTTTCTGACATATTTTCATAGGCTATCCTTTGAATTGATTCCAAGAACATAGAACAAGGCTACTGACACTATGGCAACAATTGGATATTTGCTTGATATTCCCAGCAATGTCCCACAATTTGAGTTTTTGGTTGAGTAGTTATTGGTTCCTACTTATGATGT
>VDFB02390492.1:0-28722 GCA_007258455.2 Sequoia sempervirens | reverse complement strand
AATGCTGATTTTTCCAAAAAATCAATCTAATATGCCTCTGCAGATACCACCTTTTGCACCTTTTCCCACAGTACCAATGTTACTGACTGTTGTTCCTGCTGCTCTCAATCAAGAAAATGTTATTCCAAGCTCATCTTAGGAGCTACAAGAGATCAAAAGTATGCTTCAGACTTTTGGTAATAATTTGGCGAGCTTAGAGAAGCAACAATCATATAACATACCTTATCAATAGCAAAACCAGGCTTCAAATCGGCCTTACCAAGGTCAACAATAGTAGTACCAAGGAAATAGGCAGCAATACCAAGGTAACTACCAAGGTCCAAGACAAAATGTGAACACAAGGCCTTTTTAGGCATACAATCCAACACTTGTTAGTGTAGCCAGGGACATTGTCCCTATTCAAAACAATTTGGTTGTAGATTACGAGTGGTGTTATCTGTGCAACCAACCACATAATCAAGCCACATGCTCTAATGGTAAATCAGGCATTAATGGTGTAGAATGATTCAAGATCACAATAGAACGTACCTAATGATGGAGCTCCACAACAACATGAGTAGCCTACAAATGATGCTACTCTTCTTAATTGGTGTTGTTCCTTCAGCACACATGCCCCGTTTAGAATGGGGACCCTCTCTTGCCTTAGCCTTTCCGAGTTGCTTTTGATTGTTGCCTCATTTTGTGTGCCCTTTGTTTGGTGTTCAAAATGGTCAGTGAGCCCCAAAGAGTTCATCTTGAGTTGATCATGTTTTATCCCCCTCAAATTTTTGAAGTTCTAAGTCTTTGCAGAATCCCACTGGTTGTTTGCCTTGGTGTTTTGCAGCTGGCGTCCATGAGACCCATCAGGTTTTCCTTGCTAGGCCGCCCCTCTTATATTTTTGTAGCCTCATGGTTGTCTTAAATGGCCTTCCTTTGGAAGCTTTTTGATCTCTGGGACCTGCTAAGGTGTTCGTTGTTTCTCATATGGCTAACTTTCGAACAACCTTTCCCCATCGGCTTTTTGCCCGCTAGACCTCGATGCCTCTAAAGTCATTCGATCATCACCGAGCAACCCAATGTCCATCCACTGACAACCACCCACCTTTCAAATCCTGGTGCTCCCACAACCATTTTTGAATTTACAGCTTACCAACTCATTATTCGTAGTACAAGCATTTATTACCAACATTTAATGCCCTATTTTCTATAAATAGGTGAGTTTGAGCTATCATTGTCATTTTGTTAGTTGAGCAGAAAGAGGTCAAAATGATCTAGAGCCATTGCCAATACAACGCATTTGCTAGCTGATCTTTTGCCTCTTTCATTGGGTTCTCGAGGTGAGTCTGATGCCCGCACCTCATTTCACATTTTTCTTTGATTTATGGTAAAGATGATGAATTTGAAAGAAGAAAAACTCATGAACTAAGTAGGAGAGATCAACGCGCACAAAACCCATATGATAAAATCTTGGTAAACTTGGAAAATCACCCATATAACTATCGTGGAACCTTAACTCCTCGACACTATTATTTAGCTAGAGCATTCATGCTCTCTAAACCCACAAGCTCCCATTTTGGTTGCCACCGATAGGAAGCTGAATGAAACTCAAATGGTGAACCCTTCGTTTAGGTCCTCCTTCATGGGAGGACTCCTTCCTTTCGCCTTGGTTGAGAAATTCATGAATTAAAGGAAAGTCATCGAACCGTTCGGGTCTGCACCCCCGAGACTCTATCCTCGGGGTGCTACTTATAACCTGATGTCCCAAGTAGCATTTTGGTCTCGTCCATCTAACCTTTAGACCCTGCTCTATCATTTGTCATGTAACTTTGAACATGAAAATGATAAAATGCCAAGTTGCTTTTGATTCTCACCTCGTGGACTTCCATTTGTGAGTTGCCGTCCTTTGCGGCCATCAACATCTGGTGTTCTGACCACTAGGACCTAACTCAATCATGGCCACCAAAAATGCAAAATTGAAGGATTAAGAGATGATTTTTTGTGGGTTGCCTCCTATGGACCTCCGTTATCAAGATTCCATGAACACTCTATCATCCTCAACTACCCGTGGCCTCCGACCTTCTGCCCTTGGGGCCCTGGCCTCATCTTAGTTGTTTGAATGAAAAAGTGGGAGTTGCTAACTGCTCATCCTTCATGGGTCTCCCTTGTTGAGTTGCCATCTTCAGGACTCCATCCCATCACTGCCATAACTATAAGGAAAACTGCCTCCATCCTCCCAGTGTTCAGAACCCAACTTCCCATTTGCCGATGAGCTTGTCCAAGTGAAAAAAATGAAAAAAATACAAAGGCCAAACTCTTTGTTAGAACCAATTCCTCAGGTGGCTCCCATCAGACCTCCGCATGCTATCTTCCATTTCCAACAGCAATCGCCTAGCAGCTTCCTGACCATGCCAACCTGAGGTGCCTAAATGAAAAATCAATGATACCACCGTCCTCCAGAGCTGCAAGTCCCACCCATCAGAACTCCGCCCCCAGAATGACGTCCTTCCAGAGCTATTTTGAATGACAGACTCAAACAACAAAGCTCCTTTCTGATTCTAATTGCCCAAAAGATGATTGAAATTTCCTCCAATCACCAAATTGACTTTGAACCACATGTTAAAATTGGGCACTATCCTCAATGGACCCTTCAAATTGCTTAAACATGAAGGCGGGTCGAGACAAGGGGGTCGTTGTGCCCTGATTGTTGTCCCTCCTACAACAACTCCAAACAACCATAAGCCTAGGGAATTTTGACCCCTGGGGCCCAAATTATTCAAACTCCCTCCTCGAACATGTTAATGACCATCTGAAGGAAACATTAGAGTTCTTAAATAATGATTTATCTAATCTAACACCGTTTTATAGAGATTTGGTTGATCTTTCCATGTTTTCATGCTCAAATGTGCTCACCTCTCTTTTTCCCACAGGATATATGGAATCAGGTGTAGGACCTTCATGAGAGGCTGTAGAGAAAGACAAAGGAAAGAAGACTTCCAAAGCACCTCATGGGAAGGAAAAAAAAGATCAAATGAAGTATAAATTTTAGGGGGAACCCCTTAACTCTAAGGTCACCACAACATGGAAGGAGGTCTCTAATACAAACATCAGACATATAGACATTGAAGAATTCAACCAAAGGGTCTGGATCAACCCTACAATAGAAAATGCAAGACTGATCAAAAGTAGTGGGTTGGCCAAAGTTGTAGGCTTCCCTCTCGCTCTTGTTTCCCCTAAGCTAGTAATGGCCTGTAGAGAGGCGTACCAAGAAGAGACTCAAACCATAGTAGATAGAGACAAAATTGTTTTTGTTGACATGTCTCCCAAGGCAATAACAAAAAAATTTCATATCCCTACTTTTGGAGAGATGAAAGTTCCAACCATGGATGATGGCAAGGCAATGTGGGACGAAGACCCTCTCAAATGCATAAGGCTTATAAATCAACACTGGTTGAAGGAAAAGAGGGGCAGTGCTACAAAGGTTCCCTAGGAGATATTCTGTGGTGAATTTTATGAGGATTACCATGATTTGGTGACCCTATTAAGTAGAGTAATGGGCCTTCCTACCGCTTCCTACTTCTAGGAGTGGATGTTGTACTTTCTTGAAAATATTCTCCATGGAGAAGGCAAATTCTATAGAGCAATGATAATCAGTGATTGCTTCCATGAGCAATTCATAGTTGTAAAGAAGACCCTTAGATTTTACATGACATCTTACTTGCTCTATTCCTTGGTTGACCGGATATAATATAAAGGCTTGTTCAGAGCTCCAAATGAAGAACTGGGTAGGGACCTAAAGGCTTATGATAGGTACCCTCAATTGCAATTCAAAAACTTCAAGAGGGATTATTGTAGGGTCAATGATACTTTCATAGGTCATATCATCAGACTGCTTGGGGGTGACTTTGAGAGAAGAGTCTCCCATAGTGCTAATGCCTTAAACAATTTTCCTTCTTATTCATTTAGTATATGAAGTTCACCTACATTTGTGCTGAAGGATTTTTGGAAAAACCATACAAGTTGCTTCGGTATCCAAATGACTGGATAATATTGTTAGAACTTTCTCGGTAGCTGTGACAGGTACATGCCCTCCTAAGAAAAAAACATAAGGTGGGGATCCCTTATCCCCTCTCTTTTAGCTAGGGGCAATACGAGCTTCACACATCTCAATGTATTTACAATTCAAAGAAAGAACTAGTGGAATACCATTTGCAGCTCCACACTACCCGACCATGGATAGACCCCTATGGTAAACTCAAGAAGGCAGTCAAACCTAAATACACCCATTTACATTATGTTGAGGACTTTTGGGCTAACTGAAAAGATGATAAAGAAGTGCAGATGAGGCACTATATGTAGATGACTGCATACTTTTTGAAGAAGGTCAACCTATTCCTTGTACCCAACCAGGTGGAAGAAGATGAAAGCACGATCATGGATCCTTGGTACAACACAGTTGCCAATCTTCCGCTGCCGCTGATTGATTGGAATGAGCAAGAGGTTTATGAACTTGATATTCTAACCAAGCCCATGGGGGCTAGAACAAAAGAATGGGTTGATGGAAAAATTTACCAATTGAAGCAACAAGGGGTCACTTTGACCTATGAGGGGCTTGATAATGAGCCAACAAGTGAAACAGATAGTGGGACAACTTCTACCCCATCAGGAGAAACTTCAACATCTCCTCTAGCCACCAAGTCAAGGAAGAGAAAGGAAGCTACAGAGCAACAACCTAACCCCAAGGTATATGCGGGAAAGGCTTCGGAAGGAGAACCTTCCAAGAAACACAAGAGATCAGGCAGTTTCATGGAAATGTCGACCATTCAAGAGGATCTGCTCCATGAGAGAGAGGAAATGGAGGTTGAGCAACCAAAATCTCCACCTACTACCTCTACTACTACAGCCCCTCCACCTGCTTCTTAGGCGATGGTTGCAACTTCTCCACCTGCAGTGGATATATTTGTCCACCTTGCCTCTTCTCCATCCTCTGTGCAGGTTGTAACCATTGACTCTTCTTTTGCCACCATCTCTCTACTTTCCTCTTCTTCCATATCTTTGAAAACATCACTATCCCTGGCAACCAAAACAATACCAATGCCCACACTCTCACTTCCAGAAGCCTTCTCCTGACATATGTAGAAAGTTCCCATAGTACTCTCGGTAGTGCTAATGAACCCGACTATTCAAATTTCCTTAGCACAAATTCTTGCCAATATTCCCACCTCCACTCCTCCAACTGAACCACCCAAAATGAAAGCCACAATGGAAATGTCCAAGGAGTTGGAGCGATGAGAGAAGGAAGCCACAAATGGGATCGAGGAAGAAGCAAATGATTATCATGAGTATCTTGAATTCCAACACCTGCCAATTGATGAAGTGGTGCACGAAATAGAGTCTTCTGAGAGTGATGAAGATATCAGTGCTAAATATATTATGGAGACCTTTGATGTGAGTTAGCTCGATAGTTGAACGATGTCAAAGAGGAGGTAGAAAAGTAGGATTTTAAGGAAGAAAAGGAATCAAGTGAGAAAATGGAGGAGGATACTGAACCTCCAACTATGGAGCATGATGAAAGCTCCAAACATGGTGAAGAAGTGCCTCTTCCATGAGAGAAAGAAGAGCAAGAAAATAAGGAACAAGAAGATGTGCTGCCTTAACGTGAGGAAGAGGAAAAGAAAGAAGAAGATAAACCCCAAGAGGAGGCTGAAACCAACGAAAGCCTAGGAATGGAGCATCCAAAGAACATGGGCATGAAGAAGGAGAAAAGAAAGTTTACAAAGGGGAGGACAACCCTAAGGAGCGCATGCCCACCATGTCTCCCATCAAACAAACAATATTCATCTGGGACTCTGACGAAGAGGAAGAAGACACAAGGACGAACCAGGAAGCTCCAGGTGACAAAGAGATTGAAATCAGAGAAGAAGGAGGGGGTCGTGAATCACTAAAGAGGGAATCTGAAATGCCTAAGTGGCTTGAGAAGCAATTAGAAAAGAAGACCGCTACTTTAAAGGATCCAAGAGCAAGGCTGGAAGCCATCTTGGCCCAAGATCATATTAGCACAAAGAAAGAAAAGAAGCCTAAAGTTAGCTCCAAATTAACCATGGACGCTTTTGGATCTAGAACCATGCAAATAGCCACACCCGTGGTGGGGGAAGAAGGAATAAGTTACAAAATCTCTACCATCAAATGGGGACAACCACCAAAGAACAGAAGATAGATCATCTCCAGGAGTCTGTTGCCATGGTGGTGCATCTAATGCACAAGGATAATATTTGAAAGGAGGAACTCAAGGCACATGTGGCTGATTTGAGGAACTATATTCAACAATGGTCGTTAGTGGAAGAGCTCGCCACCACAATTTCTGTACAAGGACCATATCGACAAGCTTGAGAAAAGAAAAAATTGGACTAAGATTACAAAGGATTGGTTCCAACAGGTCTTGTATGCTGGAAGCATGGGCATCAATCGTGCTATTAGGACAGCAAATAAGTTCTTAGAAGAACAAAAATACCTTGAGGGTACAAGGAAGTTCTGCACTAACTTCCCAAAGGTATACAGGTCCACCTACCCTAAAATTGAGGCCATCCTCAAGTTGCCTCAAAAAACATGGGAAAAGGAGCTTGCACTGACAAAGGACAATCATTGGCTGGTGGACATGTGGAAGCTAGACTTCGCTCATAGAAAAGAGATACTAGAGAAAGTGCTCTATAAAGTGGAGCTTGACATTGATTGGGACAAGGACATTAGGGCATACTGTATTTGGTATTTGAAATTAATGATAGGTTATGATATGCCCACTGTCGAGATTGATCCAGAAAAGATAAAGCCCTATTTCCACAAGAAGATGGAAGATGGAATGTTAGGTGAGCTTACCATAGATTTTATGAGTTTTGTTGCTCGGGATTTTTCCCAATCTAAACAAGTTAGGGACAACACAGCTAAGTGTGATGGAGATTGGGATACACTCATAGGCCGATCCAAGCAATGGAACTACTAGGTGCTCCAATCTAATATAATGGAGATTGATAAGCTCCAGGCATTAATCAACAAGTTCATGGAGTATGCCGCTTTGAAGAAGCAGGAGGGAAACCTAGTTATTGATGAAAAGCTCCTCATAGAATAGCTGCAACAAAGGAAACCAACAAAAAACAAAAGTGCTACATTGCTGCCACAAGAGGACAAAATAGGGAAAAAGACAAAGATGTAATTTTAAATTGTAATATATTTGGGGGTAGGTGAAGCCCTAGTTTGTAGTGAATCTTGGCCACAAAATGTAAATAAATCTTGGGCATTCATTTTTCTTTTTGAGTACTATAAATAGGGGGTCTCCTCCCATTTTCAAGAGAGAGTTGAGTTGTTGTAAAGGCATATTGTAGAAATTTTAATAGAAGTTTATTAGTTTTTGGTGGACTCTTCAGTTTCTATTGCATGTTACATGGTTCTTCTCCCATATTTAGTTGATTTGAATATATTTACTTTTCTATTCTTCTTATTTTAGTTTACCCTGATAGAGTAGTTGATGTTGTTCAATGATTGCGTAACATTCTACTGTGTTGATGCCTTTCTTGTCCATACTTTTTGTTGTTTACTAATGGTAGATAGTTGTGTAAAGTTAGTCTGGGCATAAACTAAAAGCTACTCCAAACTTCTATCTTTTATTCATGCATGTTTATGGTGAATGAATGGTTGAATATTTGTAGTCCTTAGAAGCTTGCACAAGTTTCATGATACTGTGAGTTAATCTGGTTAAGTGAAATTATGTTTTAGGAAGGATGTTTGTAGTAGAACCCTCCATGATCACTGTTCATTGCTAGTTTTAGATCCAGGAACCTCTTCTCTTCCCTACCCTTTTTCCTTTTTTTAATAAGTAACCTATGCTAAGGTTCATTGCACATTGTAAAGCCAAATCTTAAATTAAAATAGGAGTTTAAGACTATTGTTTGAACTTGCAACAATTTGCATACCAACGTCCCATCAAAAGGAACTCCATTCTAAGATTCACTTTTCCTCTAGCTTAACTCCGTAAGTCTTCCCTGTGATTACTAGCAAGATCACATTGAACCAAACTAAGAAATTCCATGCATGTCATGACCTGACACCTGAGAGACCTTGGGGTGATTTTCAACAACTTGTTATTTGAGATTTCCTTTCAAGAGAGGTAGTGCGCCTATGCACTGCTTGTGTTGAGAAACTGCTAAAACACCCATCAATAGAACTAGTGCTAGAAGGAGGTCAATTTTAGCTAAGTTGGATCTAGGTGATTCAATCTCCCCTGAGAGGTGCCAAATATTTTTAAGGTCTACTCCAATTAAAGGGAAATTTTAGGAATTACAGCTTCCCACCAAGGCTAGAAGAACTAAAGAAGGGATGCAACCTCTTCTTCCTCCTCTGTTCCACCCACTTCACCTTTTCCTTCACCCCCTTTCTCCTTCCATTCACCTCAAACTTAGTAGACTTCCTTCACCTTCATCCAATTCACTTAGTCATACCACACAACATTTCCACATCTTGCCTCCCACTGCCAAGGTGCTACCACTTCCCTTGCCCTCCAAGTCCAAGGCACAGTCTCAACTGTCTCTGCCCCTGTGCAGCCCCAAGTCATTTTTCAACAAAAAATACCACCTCCACCTACCCTCATGGCTTGGTTGGGGAATAACCCTTCTCTGTTGCACTTCAACACCTACCATGACATGCCTAAGAATCCAGAGAGATTTTTTACAAAGTTCAATCCTCGGGATCCACAAAGGATAGCTAAGGAGCATATCAAAATCTTCCAAGCAATGTTGAAAGACATGCAGATCAATTAAGAAGATGTGGCGTGGAGGTTCTTCCCTTACTCATTGGGGGAAGAGGCCTTCCATTGGTATATTAACTTGCTGATAGGATCCATTAAATCTTGGGATTTGATGATGAATGCCTTCTTGTAGAAGTATAAGATCCTAATCATCTCTTTAGAGATATATCAACAATTCACATTAGTTCGTAGGGAATTCAACGAGCCGATCAACTATTTCAATGATTGATTTCACCAAGCCTATACAAGGTTGCAAGCCTCGTATGTGCTCAATGATGATGTTTCTCTTCCAATTTACTATGCAACATTGGATAATCTCATAGTTGCATTAGTAAAAAGAATGCAACCAACTCCAACTCGATTAGTTGATGCTTACGCCAAGGCAGTTATCACTAGTACAGACTTGGGGAAAAACATTTCCGGTCTGCTACCCTCATTAGGTCTGGTGGCTCATCTGATGCAGGTTCAAAGGATCAACCAAGTGTTCACTAATCAAACACCTCTTATGAACCAGGTGCCTCAGCTGCCCATAGTCCCACATCTAGGACAACTGATGAACCAGGCGCCCCCGGTGCCTCCATACTTGCAACCTAAACAACAAAAGACTTACTCCTAGGATCCCCAACAACAAAAAACATACTCTTAGTAGCCTCAAACACCATTATATCTATAGGGACCAGAATTTCCTCTAGCACAACAAAATCAACCAGCTGCCCTGTTCATTTTCCTTCAAAACCAAGTGTCGTAGCCAAGTAACACTGAGAAAGATTGACTTGACAAGTTGATCGAAATGATCAAGAAAATATCCATAGAGATGACACACCTAAGAAATTAGAATAGTTAGTTGCAAGCTTTCTAGTGGATCATTCAAGCCAACCTCAATAGGGAAAGTAGGGATAGCTGTGATGCGGATCCTTCTTTAGGAAAAAGCTATGAAAGAGGACAGAGTTATAACCAGAATTTTGAAAGGAGGCCAACCCAAAGACAAAATAGAACATGGAATACTAGGCCCAACAATAGGGGTGTTCCTAGTTTGCTTGAACAACTTGCAAATGCTGAAGAGACAACTAGTGATGTGTACCTTGTTGAAGCAGCTCTCTCTAGATGGTGTCAGATTCACAAAACTAGTAGACACTCCAAGTTGGATTGCCCTGAGTTCCTCACAACCGTAGAAATCTTCCAATTCAAATTTCAGAATGTCATGGACAATGCTAGATGTTGTGACATAGTCCCATCCAAACCCTGACTCCTCCTATCTCATGGTTAATCTAGTGCCATTCCAATGAAGTGAGAACAATGTCCCAGAATGTGAGGATGCTCCATGAAAAGAGGATGAAATCCAAGAGGTAAGTAGTGAAGAAACCTTGTCTCAACTTTTTGATTTAGTAGACAATAGTCCAATAGATGAGGAGGAACTATATGTAGATGAGGTTCATATGTTCCACCAGAGAGTAACTCCCTACTACCTTAGGAATAGATAGGTGGGTGGACCTTTTATGACTTCCACTCCGCCTAATTACTTTAACACCCCGCCTGACCCCAATGCTAGCAATAATCCTAGTTTTCCTCATTTTACCACTTAATACCTCAACAAGGATATACCATTAAATTAGTCACAAAACCAGCCTCAAGGCCAACCCAAAAATTAGTCAAGCCAGACACGAGCTCAGCCCACTAGCTTTTCCATAGGTAGGGCCTTTGAAACTGAAATTGAACAAATGGGTGAATATGTCATGGAGGAGTTCAAGAAATTCAAGATTAACTTATCCACCTTTGAATTACTTAAGGTTCCTATAGTTAGGCAGACCTTCTTTAGAATTATTAATGGGACACCTTCTTCTAAGGCAACATAGGAAATACCAGTCAAGAGAGTCTCTTTCAAAGACTCTCCAAGTGAGCCTGTTATTCAGAAATTCATGGTAGGAAGGTTGAACCACCTCAAAATCAGTCGAGAGGTAAGTAGCCTGCAAAGGAATCAGATCAAAACAATAGGAAAAGCCCTAGGGATCAACCCTCTAGATAGGCTAAGGATAAGGGTAGCGATAAGAACAAAGCTCAAGTAGCTCAAGTGGACATGCCTATGGGCCTCTTCCAAGGAAAGTTGGAAACACCGCCCTTCCTCGCTACCATTCAGATATTTGGAAAGAATTTGCACAATTTTCTACTTGATTCAGGGGCATCAGCCAATTTCATGCCCCTCGTAGTGTGCAAAGCTCTTGGGATTACCCCCACACCTTCAAGGAGAAAATTGACTCAATTGGACAAGACATGGGTTAATATAGTGGGAGAAATGAATCGGATCCCAATGTATATCGTTGTAGATGCAAGGGTATAACAAGTCATTGAAATTCAGGTGGTAGACAACCCTAACACCTATGTGATTATCATTGGGTGAGACTTCACTAGAACATTGAATGGATATGCTGCAACGGATTATTCTCACATGTGGCTGCCATGGAAGGGATTTCCAAATCAGATCCACATATGAAGTTCATGATTACCAAGTATAACAACACCAACGAGGTGTTGTTTGCTAAGACCAAGCTAGAGAATTATTCTCCTTTCTCATATCAAGAAGAGTTGGAAGATTTAGGAGAGGGGATGGTTGCAGATATCTTCCTAGTCTAATGTATCCCTCCAATTGATTTGGCCCATACACCTCAGAGCACAAAAATGCTAGTAGAACCTGATGATGAGGAGTCCTCTGAAGTTGGTACTTTAGGATTAGTGGATGGATTCTGAGACTTTATGGAATAATGCATACATAATTAGCTTAGCTTGGGTGTGAGAATGAATTTCCAAGAGCTCATGTTTCCTAATTGGTGCAGAGTACGCAACATTTCCCACTCTAAGTTTGAGTGTTGCTTGTGCTAGACAACAGTGGAACATATCAAATCATGGGTCATCCCCAAAGAAGAGTTGTTAATGGAGCAGCTTGTTGTAGACCTTAATCAGTCAACACCTACCTAGGAAACCTTCTATGAAAGTATGAAATGAAAGGAGAGGCCCCACCTCATTGGCCCTGAAGTTAGGGACTCACCTAATTTTTGGACTCTATGATTTGATGAGTCCAAATCCAAACAAGGAGCTGATGTTGGATTCAAGCTTATCAGCCCTATGGGTAAGACCTACTTTGCTGCTCACATACTTCAATTTTATTGCACCAATAATGTAGTAGAATATGAAGCTTTGGTCCATAGTCTCTTAATGGCTTTGAGAAAGAATGTTAAAATGTTAAAAGTTTTTGGTGATTCTAAACTAGTGGCTAAACAAGTCAAAAAATTGTACTCGTGCCATGAAAGAGGTTGGAAAACTATAGGCATAGAGTCTGGGATATTTTAGAAAGTCTAGATGCATTTAATGTACAACTAATCTCACATTCTCAGAACCATACAACTGATGCTTTGGCTCAAGCAACCAACACTTTGCAACCCTTGTCCTTGTTTGGCCTCAAGAAATTTACTATGGAGTTGACCTCTACCCCATCTATCCTAGATAATGTCACTCACTTCTAGGTATTCAATGATGATAAACATATCTTGGAATTCATCATCAATTTTAATGTGTTTTCAACACAAATAATTGATGAAGCTGATCCGGAAGAAGCTGAATTGGATATAGAAGGGGTCATCAACCACAAAACCAACACTATTCCATGAGGTATGGTTTATCTGGAGTGCATATTTGACCTAGATCAAATCAGAGATCAAGATCAAAAAACAAAGAAAGATGCCATAAACAACTAGTGTGACACCCACAACCTCAGAATAGTTGAGGAAGTCAAAAATGTTTTTATTGGCAAGGTGTGTACTATAGAAGAAGAGAAAGGGATCATTGATGATATACAAAAGTATCATGATGTGGTGGCATGTAGCTATGAAGACTTGAAGACTTATGACACTTCCATCATTACACATACCATCCCTCTTAAGCTTGATGTGCAACCATTCTGGCAAAGACAACGTCCCATTAATGCATTGTTGGAACCCATCATCTATAAGGAAGTGTAGAAAATACTTTCAACTAGAATAATATTTCTAGTCAGGCACTCCACATGAGTGGTCAACTTGGTCCTGGTTAGGAAAAGGAATGGAGAAATCAAATTGTGTGTGGACTTCCTCAATCTGAACAGAGCTTCAAAGAAGGACAACTACCTAGTGCCTTCACTGGATGAGGTATTGAAAATTGTCAATGGATTACAGATGATGTCCTTCCTCGATGGATACTCTAGGTAAAATCAAGTTATGGTGCAGTATGAGGATCAACATAAAACAACATTCACCACCAAGTGGGGAACCTTTGCCTATAGAAGAATGCCATTTGGGCTCATCAATGCTAATGCCACTTTCCAATGTGCCATGGACATAGCCTTTAAAGATCTGATTGGGAAGTGTATAATCATCTACAAGGATGATTTGACCGTGTTTTCAAAAAATTGGAGTGATCATGTCTCTGACTTATGCAAAGTATTTCAAAGGTTCCAAGAATTTGGAGTTTCCCTTAACCTGAAGAAGTGCATCTTCAGATTCACTGAAGGAAAGTTGCTCGAGCACGTCATCTCAAAAGGGGGATCTCCATAGATCTCGAGTACATCCAGTCCTTACTAAAGATTAAGCTACTAGGCAGCAAGAAAGAACTCAAATCTTTCTTCGGAAAGACCAATTTCATGAGAAAGTTCATCACAGGTTTTGTTGAGATCATCAAGCCCCTCAACACCATGTTGAAACAAGATGCTAAGATCGAGTGGACTCCCAAAGCAAAAAAATCCTTCGAAGAAATCAAGAAAGAAATTATTGAGGCACCAGTGTTAGTCAGCCCATATTACCTGAAGCCATTCTATATTTATTCATTTGCTTCAGATCACTCATGTGCCAAAATTTTAACCCAAAAGGATAACGAAGGGAATCATGAGCACCCGATCACCTTTATGAGTACTCCCTTGAAAGATACTGAACTAAGATACCACAATGTGGAAAAGTAGTCATACACTCTTGTCAGAGGGGTTAAGAAGTTCAAATATTATATGTTGCGCAATAAGGTGTTCGCCATTGTCCCTAACCTAGCAGTGAAGATGTTGCTAATGCAAAATGAGTTGGGAGAGTGAAGAGCCAAGTGGGTTACTTTGTTGCAGGAGTACAACATGGAAATTCGACCAATGAAATTAGGAAGAGGATAGGTACTCACCAAAACAATAGCTGAAGTAGGACCTAAACTTACAGTACAACAATACCAACATGAGGATTTTTCCCCAAGGGAATGGTATGATGAAATAGTTTATTATTTACTAAACCAAAAGTTCCCACCTCGCTTGCAGGGAGCTCAAAAGAATGCCCTCAGAATGAAAAGTAGCAACTACATGCTACAGGGATCCATACTGTATAAGAGGAATCATGAAGGTGTCTATATGAGATGTCTTGGCAAAGGAGAAGCAGACTGAGTCTTGAAGGAATTTCATGACAAGTATGGCACTAGTCATGGATTTGGTCCTTCCACCGTGTATCAAATCTTACGAGTAGGATACTATTGTTTGATAGTCTTCAAGGATGCTCATAACCATGTTTGTACATGCAACATATGCCAAACTACCGCAACTAGAGAGAAGAATGTTGATGTCCCACTACAACCAGTTCTGGAGGTAGACCATTCACTCAATGGGGTCTAGAATTCATTGGTCTGGTAAGCCCGCCGTCATCTGTAAGACACAGGTACATTCTAACTGCTTCCGATTATTGCACTATATGGATAGAAGAAATTGCATGTAGGCAATGCACAACATAGGTAGTTACAAATTTTCTTGAAAGTTTTATATTAAATCATTTTGGTTGCCTCTATCCATTAGTATGTGATAATGGACCAACATTTTCCTTGCTTAAGTTTGCTAGTTGGGCCTTCAATTATTGAATTTCTCTCAAGTTCTCATCCAACTACTATCCCTAAAGAAATGGTTTAGCAGAATCCACTAATAAGAACTTGATCACTGTGATTAAAAAACTACTTGATAGGAATTCCAAGGACTGGCATACCCAACTCTGTTTTTCCTTTTGGGAAGATTGTACATGCCACAAGGCTGCCCTTGGTGAATCCTCATTTCACCTCATCTACAACTTAGAGCCTATATTCCCCATCCACTTAAAAATCCCCACCCTCTAGTTCATCAATGACTTTTACAAAGAAGGGGATCGTAGAGAATCTCGATTGGCCGAGCTGTTACACCTAGAAGAAGTACATGACCCTACAATAGAATTTTTTTCCAAACATCAGGGCGTAGTCAAGATATGTTTTGACTGCCAAGCCAAAATCAAGGCCTTTAGAATCATCGATCTAGTCCTATGTTGGGACAAGGCCCGTGAGAAGAAAGGGGGACATAACAAATTTGACAAGCTCTGGCTTGGCCCCTTTCAGATTGCTGAAATCCTTGGAGACAATGCTTTCTGCCTAAAGACTTTAACTAGTGAAGATGTCACATTGCTTGTCAATGAGTAGCACCTAAGGATTACTTCCAAGCCTAAACTCCTTTGGATCTGTTCCTGTAAATACTTGTATATAGGTTAGTCTAGGCTGCTTTCGGTTTGTTCTCATTTCACTGCTTTGCGTTGCTTCACTCCACTTTTTTCTTGCTTCCTAGTTGTTTTGCTTTGATGAGGGTGTTCTTCATTTCTGTTGCGGTAGTCATGCTCATTCAACGAACGGTTCACTTTTCTACCCGCTCTTAGTATTCTTTGGCTAAATATTCACTCTCAACTATTGGTCTTTGATAGCTGCCATGGGATGCCTTCCTCGTTTGAACTTTGTTGTAGAACTTGAGCCTTGGTTGAATCTTCCTCTTACATTCATCTTACATCCAACATGAAACACATATTAATTACTTCCAAAGACTTGTACAATGGTTGTTAAGACAACCTAGTAAGCGAAAAATCTCAAGTTCACTCTAGTGACCACTGTGATTCCCAAACCCATATTAGGCTTCAATGCTTACATGGTTGAGCAAAAGTAGAATGTGTTAAAAGAAATATTGGAAGAAATAAAAGAAAAATAAAATGTTGAAATCAAGCAACCGTATGGGTGTGTGGATAACTCTATCGAGGTTATGGACACCCGGCTGGTAGTAGAGCAATGTTCGTGGGGTCACAGCGATAACTCCACCGAGGCTATGAATGCCTGACTGGAAGTGGGGCAATGTCCAAGTTACTTTTGGGGCTGGACAATTTACGTGGCTTGCTTGGTTAGATTAATGGCCATTTGTCATAGTTTATAAGGAAAATGAATGAATTCACTGAATACACACTTTTGAGATGTTTCGTAGGTTGACTCAGCTAAGGGTCCCATTCTCTTAGTTTACGTTTGGATGTCGGCCCCTGGTCTACAAAACCAAATATTTTGGGTTCTGAATGAGCATTTATCCTTAGAACGCTCGAGAGAATTCTCTAACAGAGTTGCCATTTGTTGTACCTTCAACATACATGCCCCATTCGAAACATGGACCCTCTCTTTCCTTAGCCTTGCCGGGTCACTTTTGGTTGTTGCCTCATTTTGCGTGCCCCCTGTTTGGTGTTCAAAATGGTTAGTGAGCCCCAAAGAGTTCATCTTGAGTTGACCATTTTTTTTCCCCCTCAAAATTTCTAAGTTCAAAGTCTTTGCAGAATCCCACTGGTTGTTTCCTTGGTGTTTTGCAGCTAGCGTCCATGAGACCCATCGAGTCCACCTTGTCGGGCCACCCCTCTCAGATTTTCATAGCCTCACAACTGTCTTAAATGACCTTAATTTGGAAGCTTTATGACCTCTAGGATCCACTGAGGTGTTCGATTTTTCTCATATGGCTAACATTTGAATGACCTTTCCCTGCCGGCTTTCCGCCTGCCGGACCCCAATGCCTCTAAAGTCGTCCGATCATCACCAAGCAACCCGACATCCATCTTCTGATGACCACCTGCCTATCAGATCCTGGTGCTCCTATGAAATTTTTTGAATTTGCATCTTACCAACCTACTATCTGCCATATGAGCATTTATTACCAACATTTAATGCCCTATTTTCTATAAATAGGTGAGTTTGAGCTGTCATTGTCATTTTGTTAGTTGAGCAAAAAGAGGTCAGAACAATCCAGAGCCATCTCCCTACGCTGCCTTCAAGCCTGACGAGTGTCGTCGCCGATCCAATGCATTTTCTAGCTGATCTTTTGCCTCTTTCATCAAGTTCTTGAGGTGAGTCTGTTGCCCACACCCCGTTTCACGTTTTTCTTTGATTTCTAGTAAAGATGATGAATTTGAAAGAAGAAAAACTCATGAACTAAGTAGGAGAGATCAATGCACAAAAAACCCATATAATAAAATCTTGGTAAACTTGGAAAATCACCCATATACTACCACGAAACTTGAAATCCCCGGTGTTGTTCTTTAGCCAGAGTGATCATTCTCTAAGACCTGTGAGCTCCCATTGTCGTTGCCACCAATAGGAAGTTGAATGAAACTCAAACAATGAACCCTTCATTTGGGTCCACCTTCACAGGAGGACTCTGTCCTTTCGCCCTGGTTGATAAATTCATGAGTTAGAGGAAAGTCATTGACCCATTCAGGTCCGCGCCCGTAGGACTCCATCCTCGGGGCGCTGCTTATAACCTGATGTCCCAAGCAACATTCTAGTCTCATCCATCCGACCTTTGGATCCCACTCCATCATCCGCCATGTAACTTTGAACTTGAAAATGATCAAATTCCAAGTTGCTTTCGGGTCTCACCTCGTGGACTTCTATCCATGGGTCACCATCCTTTGCAGCCATCAACATCTGGCGTTCTGACCACCGGGACCCGACTCAATCACGGCCACCAAAAATGCAAAATTGAAGTATTAAGAGATGATTTATTATGGGTCATCTCCCCCAGACCTTAGTTATCTGGATTATGTGAACACTCTGTCGGCCTCAACGACCCCTGGCCTTTGGCCTTCTACCCTTCAGGTCTCGACCTTATCTTAGCTATTTGAATGAAAAGTGGGAGTTGCTAAGTGCTCATCCTTCGCGAGTCTCCCTTGTTGGGTTGCCATCTTTGGGACTCCGTCCCATCACCGCCATAACTATAAGGAAAATTGCCTTCATCCTCCTAGTGTTCGGAACCCAACCTCCCATTTGTCGATGAGCTTCTGCAGGAGAAAAAAATGAAGTAAACACGAAGGCCAAACTCTTTATCGGACCTGATTCCTCTGGTAGCTCCCATTAGACCTTTTTCATGTTGTTCACCATTTCCAATGGAAATCACCTAGAAGCTTCCCAACCATGCTGACTTGAGGTGTCTAAATGACAAATCAATGATGCCATCATCCTCTAGAGCTACAGGTCCCACCCATTGGAACTCCACCCCCAGAATGATGTCATGCCAGAGCTATTTTGAATGGCAGACTCAAACAACAAAGCTCCTTTCTAATTTTGATTTCCCAAAAGATGATCCAAATGCCCTCTAATCACCAAATTTACTTTGACCCACATGTTAAAATCAGGCACTCTCCTCAATGGACCCTTCAAATTTTTCAAACATGAAGGTGGATCGAGATAGGTAGGTCGTTGTGCCCTGATTGTCGTCCCTCTTGTGGCAACTCCAAACAACCATCAGCCTAGGGAATTTCGTCCCCTAGGGATTGAATTATACAAACTCCCTCCTGCAACATGCTAATGACCATCTGAAGGAAATGCTAGAGTTCTTAAATAATTATTTATCCAATCTAATGCTGTTTTTTAGAGATTTGGCTAACGTTTTCCATGTTTTCATGCTCAAATATGTCACTTCTCTTTTTCCTATAGGATATATGGAATTAGGTGCAGCACCTTCAGGAGAGGCCGTAGAGAAAGGAAAAGCAAAGAAGACCACCAAAGAACCTCGTGGGAAGGATGAAAAAAATCAAATGAAGCATAAATTCCAAGGGGAACCCCTTAACTCTAAGGTCACCACAACATGGAAGGAGGTCTCTAATACAAACATCAAACATATAGACATTGATGAATTCAACCAAAGGGTTTGGATCAACCCTACAACAAAAAATACAAGACTGGTCAGAAGTAATGAGTTGGCCAAAGCTGCAGGCTTCCCTCCCACTCTTGTTTCCCCTAAGCTAGTTATGGCCTAGAAAGAGGTGTACCAAGAAGAGACCCAGACCATAGTAGATAGAGATAGAAATGTTTTGGCTAACATGTCTCCCAAGGCAATAACAAAAAAATTTCATATCCCTACTTTAAGAGAGATGGAAGTGCCAACCATGGATGATGGCAAGGAAATGTGGGATGAAGACCCTCTCAAATGCAAAGGGCTTATAAATCAGCACTGGTTGAAGGAGAAGAGGGGCAGTGCTGCAAAGGTTCCCTAGGAGCTCTTCCACGGTGACTTTTACGAGGATTACCATGATTTGGTGACCCTATTAAGTAGAGTAACGGGCCTTCCTACCACTGCCTACTTCCAAGAGTGGATGTTGTACTTTGTTGAAGAGATTCTCCATGGAGAGGCCAAATTCTACTGGGCAGGGATAATTATTGATTCCTTCCACAAGCAATTCATGGCTGTAAATAATAACTCTAAATTTTACATGACATATTACTTGGTCTATTCCTTGGCTAACCAGATACAATATAGAGGCTTGTTCAGAGCTTGAGATTAAGAACTGGGTAGGGACCTAAAGGCTTATCACAGGTACCCTCAATTGCAATTTAGAAACTTCTAGAGGGATTATTGGAGGGTCAATGATGCTTTCATCAGTCATATCATTAGATTGCTTGGGGGTGACTTCGAGAGAAGAGTCTCCCATAGTGCCAATTCCTTAAATAGTTTTCCTTCTTATTCATTCAGTATCCGAAGTTCACCTACATTCGTACTATAAGATTTTTAGAAAAACCATACAAGCTGCCCCGGTATCCCAATGACCGGATAATATTGTTAGAACTTTCTTGGAAACTGTGATAGGTACATGCCCTCCTAAGTAGAAAATATAAGGCAGGGATCCCTTATCCCCTCTCTTTCAGCCAAGAGAAATACGAGCTTCACACATCTCAATGTGTCGACAATTTAAAGAAAGAACTGGTGGAATACCATTTGTGGCTCCACACTGCCCGACCATGGATGGACCCCTATGGTAAACTCAAGAAGGCAATCAAACCTGAATACGCCCATTTACATAGTGTTGAGGACTTTTGGGCTAATTGCAAAGATGATAAAGAAGTGCAGATGAGGTACTATATGTGGATGATTGTATACTTTGTGAAAAATTTCAACCTATTCTCGGTACCCAACTAGGTGGAAGAAGATGAAAGCACGGTCATGGATCCTCGGTACAATGTAGTTTCCAATCTGTCATTGCTGCTGATTGATTGGAATGAGCAAGAGGTTGATGACCTCGATATTCTAACCAAGCCCATGGAGGATAGAACAAAAGAATGGGTTGATGGAAAAATTTCCCAATTGAATCAGCAAAGGGTTACTTTGACCTATGAGGGGCTCGAAAATGATCCAACAAGTGAAACAGATAGTGGGACAACTACTGCCCCATTAGGAGAAACTTCAACATCTCCTCCAGCCACTAGGTCAAGGAAGAGAAAGGAAGTTGTGGAACAAAATCCCAACCCCAAGGTATATGCGAGAAAGGCTTTGGAAGGAGAACCTTCCAAGAAACACAAGAGATCGAGCAGTTTCACAGAAATGCCAACCATTCAATAGGATCTGCTCCATGAGGGAGAGGAAATGAAGGTTGTGCAACCAAAATATCCACTTGCTACCTTTGCTATTGCAGCCCCTCTGCTTGCTTCTTAGGCGATGGTTGCAACTTCTCCGCCTACGGTGGATATCTTAATCCAACTTACCTCTTCTCCACCCTCCTACAGGTTGCAACCATTGACTCTTCTTCTACCACCACCTCTTCGCTTTCCTCTACTTTGATGTCTCTGACAACATTACTATCTTGAGAAACAAAAACAATACCAATTCCCACACTCTCACTTCTAGAAGCATTCTCCTAGCATATGCAGAACGTTCCCACAGAACTCTCAGGAGTGCTAATGAACCTGACTATTCAGGCTTCCTTGGCATAGATTCTTGCCAATATTCCTGCCTCCACTCCTCCAACTGAACCACCTGAAATGAAAGCCAAAATGGAAATATCTAAGGAGTTGGAGCAATGAGAGAAGGAAGCCATAAAGGGGATCAAGGAAGAAGTGGACGATTATCATGAGCATCCTGAATTCAGGCACCTGCCAATTGATGAAGTGGTGCACAAAAACAAGTCTTCAGAGAGTGATGAAGAAGATGCTAGCACCACATATATTGTGGAGACCTTTGATGTGGATCTCAGGGAGGAGTTAGCTTGATAGTTGAAGGATTTCATAGAGGAGGTAGAAAAGCCTCCTTCTGAGGAAGAAAAGGAATCAAGTGAAAAAATGGAAGAGGATACTAAACCTCCAACTGGGGAGCATGATGAAAGCCCCAAACATGGTGAAGAAGTGCCTCTTCTAGGAGAGCAAGAAGAGCAAGAAAAGAAGGAACCAGAATATGTGCCAACTCAATGCGAGGAAGAGGAAAAGAAAGAAGGTAAACCCTAAGAAGATGATGAAACCCACGAAATCCTAGGAATGGAGCAGCCCAAAGAACATGAGAATGACGAAGAAGGAGAAAAGAAAGCTATTGAAAGGGAGGACAACCCCAAGGAACGCATTCCCACCAAGTCTCCCATCAAACACATAGTATTCATTTGGGACTCTGATGAAGAGGAAAAAGACACAAGGATAGAGCATGAAGCTATAGGTGACAAAGAGATTGAAATCAGAGAAGGAGGGGGTCATGAATCACCAAAGGGGGGAATCTCAAATACTTGAGTGGCTTGAGAAGCAATTAGAAAAAAAGACCCCTACTTTAAAGGATCCAAGAGCAAGGTTGGAGGCCATCTTGGCTTGAGCTCAGATTAGCACAAAGAAAGAAAAGAAGCCTAAATTCAGATCCAAATTAAACATGGACGCTTCTAGATCTAGAATCGTGCAAATAGCCACACCAGTGGTGGTGGAAGAAGGAATAAGTTACAACTTCCCCACCATCAACTTGGGGACAACCACCAGATAACAAAAGATAGATCATCTCCAGGAGTTTGTTGCCACAATGGTGCATCTAATGCATAAGGATAAGGTTTCAAAGGATGAACTCAAGGCACAAGTGGCTGATTTGATGGACTATATTCAACAATGGTCATCAATGGAGGAGCTCCCCACCACATCCTCAATGCCACCACAATTTCATTCCAAGGACCATATCGACAAGCTCGAGAAAAGAGAGAACTAGACTAAGACTACGGAGGATTGGTTACGAAAAGTCCTGTATGCTAGAAACATGGGCATCATTCATGTTGTTAGGACAACAAATAAGTTCTTAGAAGTACAAAATTACCTTAAGGGCATGAGGAATTTCTGCACTAACTTCCCAAAGGTATATGGGTCCACCAATCCTAAAATTGAGGCCATCCTCAAGCTACCTTAGAAAATATGGGAAAATGAGTTTGCACTGACAGCGGATGATCATTGGTTGGTGGACATGTGGAAGCTAGATTTCAATCATAGAAAAGAGATACTGGAGCAAGTGCTCTATAAAGTGGAGCCTAACATTGATTGGGCCAAGGAAATTAGGGAAGATTGTATTCGATATTTGAAATTAATGATAGGTTACGATATTCCCGCTGTCGAGATTGATCCAAAAAAGATAAAGCCCTATTTCCACAAGAAGATGGAAGATGGAATGTTAGGCGAGCTTAACACAAATTTTATGAGTTTTGCTGCTTGGGATTTCGCCCATTCTGAACAAGTTAGGGACAACATGACTAAGTTTGATGGAGATTGGGATACACTCACAGGTCAATCTAAGCAATGGAACTACCATGTACTCTAATCTAATATAATGGAGATTGATAAGCTCTAGGAATTAATCAATAAGTTCATGGAGTATGTTGCTTTGATGAAGCAGGAGGGAAACCCAGTTATTGATGAAAAATTCCTCACAGAATAGCTGGAGCAAAGGAAACTAGCAAAAGACAAAAGTGCTACAGTGTTGCCACAAGAGGTCAAAATAGGGAAAAAGACAAAGACGTAATTTTAAATTGTAATATATTTGGGGGTAGGTGAAACCCTAGTTTGTAGTGAATCTTGGCCACACAATGAAAATCAATCTTGGCCATTCATTTTGCTTTTTGAGCACTATAAATATGGGATATCCTCTCATTTTCAAGAGAGAGTTGAGTTGTTGTAAAGGCATGTTGTAGAAATTTTAATAGAAGTTCATTAGCTTTTGGTGGACTCTTGAGTTTCTATCGCATGTTACATGGTTCTTCTCCCATATTTAGTTTATTTGAATAGATTTACTTTGTTGTTCTTCATATTTTAGTTTACCTTGATAGATTAGTTGATGTTGTTCAATGATTGTGTAGCATTCTACTATGTTGATGCCTTTCTTGTCTATACTTTTTGTTGTTTACTGATGGGAGATAGCTGGTGTAAAGTTAGTCTAGGAATAAACTAAAAGCTGCTCCAAACTTCTATCTTTTATTCATGCATGTTTATGGTGAATGAATGGTTCAATATTTTTATTCCTTAGAAGCTTGCACAAGTTTCATGATACTGTGAGTTAATCTAGTTTAGTGAAATTATGTTTTAGGAAGGTTGTCCATAGTAGAACCCTCCATGATCACTGTTCATCGTTAGTTTCAGATCCACGGACCTCTTCTCTTCCCTACCCTTTTTCCTTTTTTTTAATAAGTAACCTATGCTAAGGTTCATTGCACATTATAAAGCCAAATCTTAAGTTAAAATAGGAGTTTAAAACTGTTGTTTGAACCTGCAACAATTTGCACACCAACGTCCCATCAAAAGGAACTCCATTCTAAGATTCACCTTTCCTCCAGCTTAACTCTGTACGTTTGCCCTGTGATTACCAACAAGATCATATTGAACCAAATTGAGAAATTCCATGCATGTCATGACCTGACACCCAAGAGACCTTGGGGTGATTTTCAGCAACTTGTTGTTGGAGATTTCCTTTCAAGAGAGGTAGTGTTCCTATGCATTTCCTATGTTGAGAAAGTGCTAAAACACTCATCAACAATTGGCAGGGAGAATAATTCTATGGAGTTAATGCAGATGATTCTCTAGTTGTAGGAAACACAAGAGAAAAGAAAAGAGCCTTTGAACTTGAGGAAGCAACTGATAAAGGAAAAGCAACAACTGCAAAACCATCTACATCACAAGTGCCTCACATTTTGCAGAGGAATCCACAAGCAGCTACCAAGGAGCACCCAAACATGCAAGTGGATCATGCTAGTGTAAAATTCAATCAAAAGGTAAATCCAAATGTGCCTTTTAACATCATTGAAAATATGAGAAATATGAATGTAACGATATCAATGTGGGATTCACTAGCTATCCCTGGTCAAAAAGACATGTTACAGTCAGCTCTATCTGATTTGAAAGTGTCTGATGAGCCACCAGTAGGTTAGGGTAGAGTTGTTTTAATAAGCACTCCTCAGGATAACAACAACCCACCAAGCAAAGAAGCAAGTAAGGATATCAAACCATCTATGTTTTATGTATCTGTGATTATAGGTGATAAATTAGCCCGTATCTGCATGGTAGATAGTGGAGCTAGTAGAAAGCAAATTGTAGCTAAACTAGGACTAAAATATCAACCTCTAGAGAAAGGAGTCATTCAGTTAGATGGAACCTTAGTTAATACCTTAGGTTTCATCAAAGGCTTGAGCCTTACACTTCATGCTTGTCCAAATTTTTTAGTTCCTCAAGACATATGTGTCATTGATTTTCCACCTTTCTTTGCTTTATGTCTATCAAGAGACTTTATAGTCGAGATAGGAGGTTATTTTTCTATTGACTAGCCACATATGTTGTTTAGAACGAGATATGGGACTAAGGTCACCATAAATTCTAAAAAATTGACCAAAGATCACATAGAGCCTTATAATCCAAGTGTACGTATTAATTTTATTCTGAGTGTTGTAGACACAAATTGTGTTGTTTTTAATGATAGTGAGCTTGGTGCTGCTCAAGAGTTGCAAGCTAAGAGTGTACCTGATGTGTTGTTACATGAATGGGTGCAAAGAATGTGGTGGATAATATTAGTGATCATATACAAGATGTTGGTATGGGTGTCTATGTACTACACGAACCTAATACAAAGATACTAAATTTGGAAAAGAGTATAGATTAGTTGTTAAAGTAGGAAAATGAGCTTTACGAGGTGTTTTTTGATAGTTCTAGAAGTAAAAATGGAGCTAGTGGGGGTGCAATGCTTGTGTCCCCACAAGGTGATAAGTATTTTTTCAACCTTCCATTTTTCTTTTGCATGCTCCAATAATACTATTGAGTATGAGGGACTTATTCAAGGTCTTGAATGGGAAAGGAAGAGAGGAATAAACTGCCTAAAGGTTTATGGAGATAGTGAGTTAATTGTTAATCAGGTAAGAGTCCTGAGTGTTGCTAAGAATGATGCCCTAAATTCATATAAAAATAGAGTCTGGGATGTAATTGAAGAGTTTAGTGCTTTTAATCTGGTTTCCATTCCTAGAAATCAAAGCAAACATGCAGACAGACTTGTTGCCATTGGTGCACAGTTTGATATCCCAAATGATATCAAAAAGGAAAAGGTACAACAATATGTTAAAATAGTAATCAGACCTTCCATTCTAGATAACAATGTTCATTGGCAAGTATTTGACAGTGATGAGAAAATTCTGTCTTTTCTACTTGAAGAGGATCAATTTTTTGTAGTGAATCAAGAGAAGCTTAAACAACAATATGATGATTAGATCATACAATTGAAGACAAACAAGCTACCCAAGGGTTTAGTTACATTGGAGTCAATTTTTAATACTAATGATCAACTTAAGAAGAGTAAAATCAGTATTCAATTCAAAGAGGACCATTATGAGGAAATTGAAATCTTTAAAGGTAAGCTTCTTAAGATAGGAAAAATTTGTTCAGCTGAAGATAGGAAGGCTTTTATTGCTTTGTGCCAAGAGTTTCATGAAGTTTTTACATGGAAATATTCAAACTTGAAAGGTTTTGATCCTAGGATTTCCCAACATACAATAGAGTTAGAACTTGATTCTAATCCTGTTAGACAGAAGCAAAGGCCTTTGAACCCTAAGCATGAGCCTTTAATGATTAAAGAACTAACTAAGTTAGTTGAGGGAGGTATTATATTTCTAATTAAACACCTCTTGGGCTTCTAACCTCGTTCCTGTTAGAAATAAAAATGGTGAGATAAGATTATGAGTAGATTTTAGAGATCTTAATAAAGCATCTTTACAAGACCATTACCCATTACCCTCCATGGAACAAATTCTTCAAGTTGTTGTTGGTTTAGAGAGATTTTCTCTTCTTGATGGTTATTCTGGTTATAACCACATTTTAGTTAAGGAAGAGGACCAATATAAGACAACATTTACAACAAAGTGGGGCACTATGGCCTACAAGAGAATCCCTTTTGGTTTACCTAACGTTGGTGCCACATTTCATAGGGCCATGGATATGGCATTTCAAAGTTTAATTCAGAAATTTTTACTTGTTTATCTAGATGATATAATAGTATATTCTAAAAATGCAGATGAACATTTGTTACATCTCAAGCAAGTTTTTGAAAAATACAGAGTATGGTATATCTCTCAATTTGAAAAAGAGTATATTTTTTGTTCATGAAGGTAAGTTGTTAGGACACATAGTGTTAAAGCAGGGAATTACTATTGATCCTGAAAGAGTCAAAGCCATTTTGGAGCTGCCATTACCCAATCACAAGAAAGGGCTACAGAGTTTTTTAGGCAGAATTAATTTTCTAAGAAGGTTTATACCTGATGTTGTAAATCTATTACAGCCTTTGACTACCATGCTTAAGAAAAATGCAATTTTTTAGCTAGACTAGGGAAGCCAAACACAACTTTGAAGCTATTAAGGAGGCTTTAGCATCAGCTCCAACATTTGTAAATCCAAATTTCTCAAAGGACTTCATTTTGTATGCTTTTGGTAGCATAAGTTCAATTTTTTCTATGCTAGTTCAGAAAAATAATGATGGTTTAGAGCAGCCAATAGCCTTTTTTAGCCAAGGTTTAGCCGATTATGAGCAAAAATGTACATTTATTGAGAAACATGTTCTTGTTGTGATCAAAAGTTTAAAGAAGTTTAAGCCTCTAATATCTAACAATAAAATACATGTTATGGTTGCCCACCCTAGTGTGAAAGAGTTTTTGCTGAGTAAAGACCTAAATGTGAAAAGAGCAGGGTGGATCACAAGAGTTATGGAATTTGATGTTGACATCAAAATCACAAAGCTTGTTAGAGGTAGAGGAATATGTGAACAGTTAGCCTCAACTCCTGAAGATGAACATAAATCAAAATTAGAGACTGTTTTAGTTAATGATAATGAACCTTAGGATGTTGCACCTATTTTAAATGCAAATTGGATTCTAGATATAACCCATTTTCTATAGATTGTTGAATGTACACCAAGTTTAGACAGAGCTAAAAGAAGATACTTCAGGTTACAGTCAATTCCATATGTCTTGATTGATAATATTCTTTTCAGGAAAGATTTGAATGATTTTTTATTAAGATGTATTGATACAGATGAGATGATAAAGTGCTTCATGAGTTCCATGATGGAACTTCAAGGGGACATTTTGCCCCAAGAACAACTGCATGGAAAATTATGAGAGACGGTTATTACTAGCCAAGCTTGTTCAAGGATGCCCATGCTTGGGCAAGAAAGTGTGTTAAATGTTCTCTTTTTGTGGGAAAAGAGAGGCTACTAGCTTTTCCTTTGCAGCCCATTCAGGTTGAGAAACCCTTCATGAGATGGGGCATTGATTTCATTGGACCAATAAATCCACCCTCCAATGTTTTTCATAGGTGGGTACTTACAAAAATTGATTATTTTACATGGTAGACAGAAGTAGTAGCTTTGAAAGAAGCTAATGAGTCTTCTATTTTAAGCTTTTATAAAGATATAGTAGCCAACTTTGGAGTACCTGATTCCATTATCTTAGACAATGCCTTAGCATTTGTTGGTTTAAGAGTAACTGATTGGGCTGTAAGACATGGAATCCATCTGAATGCCTCTTCCAATTATTACCCACAAGGTAATGGTTTGGATGAGAGTACAAACAATATTTTTATCAAGATCATTAAAAGAACCATGGAGGAGAATCAGAGAGTTTGGAACACCAAATTGAAATCTGCACTATGGGAAGATAGAATAACTCCTAAGAGGTTAGTTGGAAATTCTCCATATGTTTTGGTTAATGGAAAAGAGGCAGGGTTTCCTTTATCTATAGAGCTTCCAACTCTTGATATTGTACATCAATTGGAGATGCTTGTAGAATAGGACCCAATGTCTGTTAGATATGCTGAGCTCATGGAGCTAGAAGAAACAAGAGACAAGGCAATGAAGTCTCTGGGGTATCATCAACTCCAAATAAAGAGAGTCTTTAGAGAAGGTGATGTTGTGTTCAAGTGGGATGAATTGAAGAGTAGGCTAGGAAAGCACACAAAGTTTGACAACTTCTGGAGTGGCCCATTTTTCATCACTGAATGCAAAGAGAAAAATGCATTTCAATTATCAAAGATGGATGGAGAAATATTTCCAAACCCAGTTAATGTGATTCACCTCAAACACTATTTTGAGGTATGATCTACCTTTGTAAATTTTAGGTTAGGTTTATGCTTTCAATAAAGTGTTGTTGCACTGTAGTTTAGTTGCATGTTTCATTCTCTAAGTGCTACTTTTTCATAGCTGGTAGTTTCGTTTTTGTTGTTTTTCTTTCAATAAATGTCAAGGTGTCATTCATACTGTCAAATCTGAGTTAAAAAAGTTTTGAGTCTATTTTCTAAGTCATGAGACTAGTTTCTAAGTGACTTCGTGCCCAAGGATAGGTCTAGGCAACTAG
>VDFB02390490.1:0-21156 GCA_007258455.2 Sequoia sempervirens | reverse complement strand
AAAATTATAACTTCCATATCCCTGAATTTTTATAAGATTCATTGTGTAAGTGCCTCAAATTTTAAGTCCAAGTGTGAAAAATTATGAAAACAGCAAAACACTTCCACTTTTTGAGCTTTTTGTGGACCCAACTTCTTGCATCAGCCCTTATGTATCCCTCCAAGAAACCTTCTCCATCTTCTCAAAATGTGCAAGGGGTTAGTTGACCGAGCTTTTAAAATTTTACTCATTTACAACTTACCATCTCTCTACTTTGCACCCAACAACCTATTGAATACACTCTTGAAGAGGAAGGCAGACTCACTAGTTGGGAACCCATTTATGAGATAAACCTTGTTGATGTTTGGCATCCAAATCTTTATGATAAAGATCCACTTAATGCCAACAAAAAATTAGTTGCTTAATTATGTTTTTTACTTTCATCTTTTCTTTCAACATTTTACCACTATAATTTGTGGGTGTGCCTTTGATAGTGCATGAGGATTGATTCGCTATCGTGCTCATGGAGCTTCCTCATTTCTTCCTTTTGATGAGGTATCATTTCTTCTAAAACACCTCTATTATGGTTCTTTTTTCATTCTATAATTTTATAGTGCTTGTTGTTGGACTTGAAATTTTCATCTTAATTGGTTATTTGTTGGGAGGGTTCCCATAAATACATGCTTAAAGAATGGGTGAGGATGTGCATCCCACATTGGGTCCACCTTGACGTTTCCTAGAATTTTCTTAATGTCACTCCTCTCAAAAAGGAAGAGGGATGATTAGTAGATATTAATGCAAAATAATTGTAATGCTAAGAATGGTAGTGTACTACCCAAAATTTCCATTAATAATGATGGTCAGTCAGCTAGAACTAAGATGGTACTCCTTAAAAAATCAAGACATGGGAAAATTTGGGTTCTCTCACATGTTGATTCATCCAATGTGGGAAAATAACTATAAGTTCTAAAACATCATTGTTGACATATGTGTTATTTTCTAAAACAAAATCTATTATTTAGTCTCTAACTCCTCTCCCCTTGTGGTCCAACATTTTTCTCATTGTATATCTAGGTATTTGGAAGAAGGAAACTATGTTACATATAAAAGAAGAAATAATATAATGATAATTTAGATAAGTAGTTTTAATGGCCCTTTAGATATTGAATTCTTCCAGAATTATATTGTTCTTAATGAGCTAGATAGAAAGGATATGACTCTTAACTCTTGCTAATGAATATTTTCTCCTAGTATGCTAAAGGTTTGATAGATCTCACAAATTATGTTTCTTATTATGTAATTATTTAAGAAAGACATTTTTATATAGAAATCATGATGTAGGCCTTCAATATTCCATCTTTCCAAGACTTATACTTCTCTTTTTCAAGGTGATAGAAAAAGGATAAATTGAATAACTCATTATTGACTATGATAGAATTCTCTAACGAGTCAAACATAAACTAAAATAATAAAATTAATGCAATAGATTACCCCCAAAAACACTCAGTCATGAGACCCCTTAAAAATTATGATCCTAACACTTTATACTTTGTGCTAATATAATTTTCAATTGCTCAAAAAATGAAGTGGTCTTGATCTTAGTACATTAACATATGTTTTTATTAGGTCAAAAGTTGATAGTAAAATTTCATATAATGGGATAGATCAAACTATACTGATGAAATATATATGAACTTTAAAAATAATTGCATAAAATAGGAGCTCAGGATGAATCAACACAACCCAACAAAATTTCAAAGTAATAACTTTTAACATCACCTATGAAAATTGAATTTTTTATAGAAAAATAAACCAAAATTAATAAAACAACAACCTACAAAATTAAGAAGCACTATAAAGTGGCCTAGATTAAAAAATGTGTTGAAAAGAGATGAGACAATATGACCTAAATTGAGCCTCCTCTAAAGGTCAAGAAAAAAAAAAGAAATCAAGTGGTGAAAGAGAGTTTATTTGAGGAAGAAAGCTAATGATGTCATGCTAACATTAATAGATATAATATTTTTATTTTCTAGGATCTTCCTTAGACCAAATGAAAATATACAAAATAGTCAACTAAATTTAGAAAATTGTTATCCAAACTATGCAATTTTTACTAGGATTTTGAACCGATAGAAGTTCATAACAATATTTCTTATGGGAACAATAGGTGTTTTCAGTGGTTGTATCATCTAAGATGATTTATTATTTATTGATTATAGGTTTTATTTTTCAAGATTTGGTAGTTAAGGTAACCACTGCAATTCATGCAAACATAATAATTTGATTGGAAATGCCATTGGTAGCACTGATTGTTACTAGTGGTGATGGGTATCATCCAATGTAACTTGTGGTACCTTGTCCATAGTCCATGGTGATAATACCTTGTACCTATAGGGTATAGAGAATAAATGTACAAAAGGTTCCTATTCACCTTCAATATGCTTATGCCACACTAACATTGATTCTTATTCCACAATGCCACAAAGAATATTTAATTGAATATTCTATTGGGTTAGTTATATGGATGAGAAATATATTTTTTATGGTTTTAGGAAAAATTTAATTTCTTGTTGCGATGTGAGGGAAGAAAGAAAAGAAAAAGAAGATGATGATATTTGGGTCCTCCTACCAACGTACTCCGCACCCCATAATGTATGGGGAAGATGGATGACAAAGACCTTCCACTCTATAGCATTATTTTGGCCTTTAATGGCCTTTTCATGTTTGTTATTATGGACTTCTAGGCTTCGCCCATTCGATTGGTTATTTTTTACTTTTATGGGTTTTACCCATGTGACTCTGGTGGTGTGCCTTCTTACCACCCACTTTTTTGTGAATATGTATTTTAATCTCTAATTTAATATAGATTAATGTCTACTCATCAAAACAAAAATGATAGTTAATATTTAGGTTTTTGAGCCTTCTAAACATGATGAAAAGGTTAAATTTGACCCATTTTTTTGAAGGATTAGGTACCTAACAAAACTAGCACACACATTCTAACTTCAAAGCCTTGTTGATTTGGCCTCATATGTCTAATTTAGAAAAAAAAAAAAAATAACTTTCTTGGATGCTTAGGACTCAATGATGTGATTTAGTTTTCACCATTAGGCTGTAAAATGCACATAGAATATAAAGAAACAAAGAGGAACTAAAAACATCTAGTATTTCTATAAAAAATAAGTTAATTTCTCCAAGCCATCATTTAATGTAGTCAAAGAGTACAATCAACTTTTTAATGAAATATAATTTTTTTGCAACCTATATTTCTAAAATTACTAAGAAGAAGCATTTACATAAGCCCTAATACAATATAACATTTTACTATAGAGATAGCCACCCAAAATCAAGAAGCTTCAATGAATGCACAAGAGAAACCCAAAATGGAAGAATAATTCTATTATATCAAAATATGCAAACATAAAATAATAATTCCCTTGTATATACATAAAAGGGTAATGCACAAGAGACCCTTGTATATCTAAGAAATGGTGAGCCATAAGATAACATCAAATTATCACAAGTTTCATGATCATATTTTTGAAAAGAGGGGTAAAAATTTATTGAATCCAGAAAGTTAGTGCAAAGTAGAGGGCTAGGAGCCTAGAAAAATCAAGACAAACAAAACCAACACTAACAGGGGAACCTGTAAGAGGTCCCATATACCTCACCATATCTTTCCTAATAATCTCCTCATGCTCTTTGGCACACTCTGGGGGCAACTAAACCCATTGACTAATATCCCAACCATCCAAGCAGTCAGAGGCCCACTTAGCTAAACAATCAGTTGCCATATTCAACTCCTGAGGAATATAGAAAAAGGAAATAGAATCAAAAGACTCCCTTAAACTGAGAATTTGTTTGCCCACTAAAGCCAAATGCCACTCCATGTCTTTAAATTTATGTTTATTCAACATATCCACCACAACTTGAGAGCCAGACTCATAGATGATCCTTCTCCATCCCATAGCATATCCTATTTCAAGAGCCACAAGAACAACAAGGGCCTCCATAAAGTTATTAGTTTGTTGGCCCTTATAAACATAAAAGAGGAATATCACATTTTCCCCACTATCATGACCCACTCCACCAATTCTAGCCTACCTAGGATTTCCTTTGGAAGGCCCATCAATGTTGATGTTAAGAACTCCTAGCTGTGGAGGGGACCACTTACCAACCCGCTAAGCCTTCTTTTTACCATGATGACTTCTAACCTGTATTTTCCAAGGAAAAACTCCAAGACCCTGTCCAAAAATATCCAAGTTTTTAACAATACATAACTCATCAGGATCCACATCCACATAAAGATCATACTTAGCATGAAGAGTTTCTTGAACCATATGAAAAACTCATAGCCATACTTGTTGCACCAACATACTCTTATCCTAAAAACCCCTGTGATTTCTCTCTAACCATAATTTCCAAATAATAAAGCTTGGACCAATATCCCAAGTAGCATGAAGAAAAGGAGTCTTAGCTAGGGCTCTACCAAGACTATTCCATAAATCCACCAGAGAGGTGGCATGAATACAAGCATGTCTCCAAGTCTCCCACTAGAGATGCCAGATCCTCCTAGTGAAAGAACATTGGAAGAATAGATGGGATATGATTTATTCACTATCATAATAGAGAACACAAACTAAAGGCCCCTAAAACCCTCTCTTTCACAGATTCTCCCAAGTTAGACATTTGTTCTGAAAAACCAACCACATAAAAAAATTGCACTTTGGCCAAGACAATCTATTCCAAACCTTGTTCAACCATTGAACATTCATCTTTCCAAAACTCAACCTATCCAATTCCATATATCCAAAAACCACATAAATTTCCCTTTTGGGTTAGGGCCCCAAGCAAGAATATCCTCTCCTTTCAAGGAATTACATTGTCTTCCATCTAATATCCTAGCAAGAATCTCTCTATCCTCAACTAATCCTCCAAGAGGCCATTCATGTGGCTCTTTCCATCTAACCAATTCACCCTACTCAAAGTTAAAAGTAACCTTAAAGTATTCAACTTTACTCCACCCTTCTTCAAGAAAACTATCACACAGAGGCTGCAAATGTGGATATTGATAGAGAATAGGTGGGAATGCATCCCAAGATTCCTTCTAGAACAAAGCTTCAACACCTTTATTATAAATCTAGAAAATAACTTGCTTAACTAATTTAGCTCCCCTCTTGAGAGTCTTCCAGATCATAAAAATATTTCCTACCAAATTAGATTGCGGTACATCCTTTCCATCGACTCCCCCAAGGTACTTCACATTGAGTATTTTATCCCAAACCTTATCATGATTGGTGCACCATCTACAAAAGAGCTTAGAATCCAAGACCCACCCATTCATACTTGCAATACATAAGCCTAGCCCACCATCCTTAATAGGTCTACAAATAGAATCCCACTTGACCAAACTCCATTTTGAGGAAAGAAAGTTACCTATCCATAAGAATTTCCTGGAGAGAGCCTCAAATTCCTTAATGAAACTAGTTGGAGTTGTCTATACAAAACACCTATAAATAGGAAGAGCTTGAACCATTGCCTTTAGAAGATTCACTCTTCCAACAGTTGAGAGCCAATGGTTAGTCCAGTGACTAACCTTGGGACAAATTTTATCCAAAATATCCTACCAAAATCCCCTAGCAAGGCGTCATGTTGAGAGAGGGATACCAAGATAAACCACAGGGAGAGCACCAATTTGGAACCTCAAGATCCTGGCAATCCTAGCCTAAATAAGAGTAGGGGTATTAAAGAAGAAAATAAAAGATTTTTCTTCATTGATCTTTTGCCCTGAAGCTTTCAAATAGATATCTCGATTTCATCTGAAGTTGGACGCCTCATTGATTTTAGTAGCACCCATCAAAGCAGTGTCATCCACAAACTAAAGATGTGAACAAGGAGGAAGGCCATGAGCCCACCTCCATCCTTGAATCAACCTTTTCCCAACATGAGATTTGATAAATCTTCCCAACCCTTTTGCCATTAAAAGGGACAAATACAGGGTAAGGGGATCACCTTGACAGAGACCTTTGGAAGCACCAAATAAATTTGTGGGTTCACCATTGGTTGGAACCACAAAGGAAGAGGAAGTGCTACAGCTCATCACCCAATTAATCCAATCAATTTTAAAACCAAAGGCCTCAAAAAATTTGTGGAGGAAACTCAATTTAACTTTTTCATATGCTTTAGCCATCTCTAACTTAATGATCATAGCCTTCTCCTTAGAGATAGCAATAGAATAAATAGCTTCTAAAGCTATGATAATCCCATCTAAAAAATTTCTTCCAGCAACAAACCCTCCCTAATGTTTAGATACCACTTTATTCAGCCAAGGTTTAAGTCTTTCCACAATCAACTTAGTGATTATTTTATAAATCAAATTCATCTCATTCCTAACTATGGTCCTTAGAAAGAGAGATAGGCTTAAGTAGGTCCTCATTCCTTTCGTTGCTAACTATGGTGGGAATACTGTCTAGCACAAGCCTTTCCTGTTCCCTATTAGAGGTTGAATATTCTTTAAAAAATCAACAAAAAAACTCACTATTTCCTTTGCAATCTCCCTATGTGAAGACAAAATAATTCCCTTAGAAGAAATGAGAGAAGTAATAGAGTTCCCTTGTCTTCAATCTCGCACTGTATTGTGAAAAAAAATTGTGTTCCTATCACCTTCTTGGAGCCACTCAACCCTTGACATCTGTTTCCAATATATCTCTTCATGGATCTCCCATTCCTCAAGGTATTTTACCACTACAAACTCTTCTGTGTAGAGGTCTTCCGATAAACCATGGCCCATGATCCTATGGGTGATAGAGTTTACGTGATATTGGGCATCCCATTTAGTCAAGAAGATATTACCAAAGCATTTCCCGTTCCATCTCTTAAGCTTATACTTAATGTATTGAAGTTGCTTAACAATCGAATACATTGCCATACCAAAGGTGGGCTTCCCCTCAGTCCACCACTCAAACATAAGATCCTATAGAGAAGGGTAATGAAGCCACATTAGCTGAAACTTAAATGAAGGATTCTTTGAAACCCAAAAATTAGAAGCAAATATCTTGATAGGCCAATCATCAAATCCTTTCTAGTCTAGAATCTCTGAGGTAGTCGCCCAATTGTCCCCCATCTAGTCTCTCAGCTATGTCCTCTCCTCCACATCTTCTGTTATCCCAAGTAAACATACCATTGGGTGGCTTAACATCGACTACCCTCAAAAACTCAATATTACTTCTCAAAAGATCTATAGAAGGGTCTAGCCTTAAATTCCCCCCTCACTTCTCCTCCAGACTACAGATTGCATTGAAGTCTCTTGCCAAAATCTAGGGAAAAAGAGGGATAAGGGAACGAACATATCTAATATTTTACCAAAGTAAATATTTTCCCATAAAAGCAATTGAAGCATAAACATTAGTAAAAATAATATTCTCACTCATTTCAAAACTTGTAGTAAGCATAGAGATAGTGGATCTGCTAGAGATCTACCAAACTGGAACAAGCTTACGCGGGTCCCACATGCACGCCATACCACTTGAACTACCTTAAGCCCAAATGCATTGATAATGACTATGTTCTGATATTTTTCTAGCCTTGTTAAACATATTATCCACAAATAGCTTTGTTTCCTGAATAAAAACCACATTAGGAGAATTAGAAGCAACCAATTCTTGAATAGTCTTTTGTCTAGGGATGCTATTCAACCCCCTTACATTCCATGATAGAATAATCATTTTTGAGATGAAGAGAAGTGAGAGTCAATGGTCTTCACAATTCTAGACTCCACTAATGTCTCCCCAACTAAGTTCACCTTTTCTTGATCTTTCTTCTTTCCCACCTTCAAAGGCTTCTCTAGAGTACCCTTTTTAAGAGGTTTTTGTTGAATACCCAGACCAGAAGGAGTCCCTTTACCTTTAATATTCTCCTATAAATATTTTCCCCCATTTTTCTCAGGGATAGTGATACCAAGGCTAACCATCAAAGTTGAACCTATGTATGTCCCCACTTCTCCTAAGTTCTCTAAGGGGAGCTCTAAGTCCATTTGTATACTTGTTCCCATCACCTGTGTTTCCATCTGAATAACATTATTCTCTTCCTCAATCGGTTTTCCTATCTCCACAAGTTCTTAGCCAATAGGAAAATTAGTAATAGTTCCATCAAACTGATCCAAATTGTCCAGAGCATCAAACTTATCAGAAACCTCATCAACCTGCCTATCATTGAACATCCTCTATTTACCTCAACCCTTATTTCATGTTCTAACTAGGGTGAACCTCTCTTTATCTTCTGACATTATAGCCTTCCCCTTATCTTGCTTAGGGGGAGAGATATTTTCCTGAAGTTAGATGACCCTACAAGTTTAAATTTAGGGCACATCCACTACAAATGCCCATATTCATGTCAAATACAACACCGAAAAGGAAGTGTCTCATAATCAATTTGTTGAACCCAAGAGCTTGATCCCATCCAAATTTCTAAAGAATTAGGTAGAGGTTTATTTAGATCAATTTCAACATAAACATGAGCATAGCTAATTACCTTTTTCTCCATAGCCTGTCATGAAGGGCCTACTGGCTTCCCAAGTTGTGTCGCTACTAAATTAAAAATGTCATCTCTCCAAAATTCCAAAGGGAACCGTGGGAGTCGCACCCACATAGGAACCTACAACGACAACTCTTCTATAGGGTTGAATCCAACATGCCATGGCTTTATGAAAAGGTTGACCTAATTGTAGAAATAAGGCCCCCCTTCAAAAACCTTGTTCCTATCTAACATGCAATTGAAAATCGCCAAAAAATATCCATTAGCGGCTAATACCACATCCATTTCCCCTTCAGAATTCCATGTGCACTGAGCCCATCACTCTAAGAAGGGAAAAGACACTTGAAGGCCCAAAAACTTACAGATCAAGGAATGATTTGACATATAACTGATATCTTCCTCAACGATATTAGTTTGGATAATGAGGACAAGTCGATTCTTGCTCTTTGCAAGACATCCATTAACCTTTAAAGGTTTGAAACCTCCAAGTTGAGAACTATCTCCCATTTCAGTATTAATCACTCTAAATATAGGGTTCACATGCATGCAAGGAGAATGACTACCTCCCATCACAACATCTTTAAAGGGCATGCTCGATCCTCCAGAAAACCCTCATCAAAAGCCATGCAAGTCCCCTAAAAAAATTGAAATAACCGAGACCTCAGGACCCAGTAATAGCACAAAACAAAAATAATAAAGAAAAACCAACAAATCAACCACCAAGCCCCTTAGAAGATCACACAAAACCAAAATAAAAACCATAGAGTACACAATCTACCTCCGATTATGCCCACAACTCACGAAAAACCCTTCCCCAACTGTTGAGAACACCCGAAAACCCTTGACCAGCATTCAAAAAATATTTCTCAAATAAGACAGACATTCACGGCCTGGGATAAACCCTCGTTGGTGACTGTGCACAGCATAGCTCTGTCCATTCAACCAATGCTTAATTTTATTACCAGTTTCATGATCATATGACTTAAGAAACAAAAAAGTAAATTCCCTAAGTAAAATTAATTAACATGATGTGAAAATACTTCAAAGTGAATTGATTAGGTAATAAACACTTTTAGACCAATAAATTTATATATCAAACATTGAAAGTACCGTCACCCAACATATAAATTAACTTACAAGATAAGATTTGGAAAACATGTACACTTGGGAGGCTCTTATTTTCCAAAGCTAGTACATCTTAAATTTTATGATATAATGTCATAACTTTTATGAAGAGAGGAAAAATAGGAAAGTGTCTCCCACTTTTTGGTCTAAATGAGACTATGAAAAGTAACATTTTTCAACATTTTTTTTTAATTTATTCTAATTATAGGGAACATTTTTTTTAAGAATTTTCTATTTTGATTCAAGCTATAATTTTTAAATTTTAAAAATATTACTTCTATCACTTTATACTTCTTTTTCAAAAATTAATTTTTTTCTATTATGTTTTATTGAGTGACATGTTATTCTATAGGGTATAACTTTCATTAAAAATCATTTTTTCTATTGTTTATAAAAATTAGACCATTAGCTCTAATTTTTAAATTGGTAGTAGCAAAAAAATAAACCTATATTGTTTCCTTACACATTATTCTTAGAATAGTATCCAACGTTATTTTTCTTTCTTCATTGAAACAATAAATTCTATATGGAGTGTATTATATTTTTAAGTATTTATAAATATATATATTTTTTTTTTCTAGTGCCTTGAATAACAATCATTTTTTCACAATGAGCCTACGTTCATTATATATATATTTTAAATAATTTTAAATAAAAATTCATATATGTTTTATTTTTTATAAATATAATGCTAAGGGATATATACTCACAAAATTTCATTTCCAAATGACTTTATTTGATCCCTCACGAGATGAAGAAAAAATATTTTTTTGTTAGCTTTTTGATAGGCGCAAAGAAGAATCAATTAAGGGTTTTTTTTATTACTAGGGGAGTTCTATCAAAGGGGGTTTGATATTTTGTTAATTTTCTAAAAGGATATGCAATCTCAAACAAATAATTATGATGTCTCATAAGTGGGACACACAATTATGAGATTAGCCACTAATAAATTTTAAATGGGTGTATACAACACATAATTTTTTATTAATTATCACTATTATCTATTATCCATTTATTTATTTAATTATTTATTTGATTGATACCTCACGAGAATTTTTAGTTTGGCCTGAGCTAGTATGGAGGACACAAATGGGGGACCTCCTCCTTCGAATGAACGTAAGTAAACAATCCCAGCCCATGGGCATGGTAATTGAGTAGTGGCACAAATTCCATGAGCATAGCAACCCAATGAGGGCTTGCAAAAACATAGGCCTAGACACCTATCCCATGGCATGAATACCATCAGCAACCTCAATATTATGGTACAAGCCTACAGGTATATTGGATCAATGGAGGCATAGTTTCTATGATCACAGTAGCCTAGCAGATGTTTGAACCTTGGTGGAAATAACAACAATGCCGCATCTTAACCACACAGTGTGGGATTGACCTCTAAATTTAAGCTAGGGGTGTACCCCTAGGTGGAATGCAAATGTCCCACTCCACATCCCATGGGTAAATCAAGATACAAAATCTTGGGGACCCCTCAACTGTTGATGTGATAGAGAGTAACCCTATGAGGTTTGAACCTTGGTTGTTGGTACTACAAGAGATAATCCCCACCATTTCACCAAAGGGTCACCCCATATTATACATTTATTTATTTCTTAATTAATATTTTATTATTTAATTAATGAGACTTAATTATCCATTTTAATAAATAAATAAAATTTCTAATTATCACCTCATCATTTAAATTTTTCTTCTAATATAAATGTCTTCTCATTTTTCCATTTAATGAATTAAAATAGTTTATTATTATTATCCTAAGAGCTTGAAATGATAATTTTATATTATCATTTGAGTTATCTTCTCCAGTTTCTTGAGATGACTCCATAATTAATTTAGTTAACTCCAAGTCTTCAATATTATACTCATTCTCAATCTAATCTCTTAGAAAATCTCTAAATCCCTTGTTGTCTTCTTATCGTTTTCAAGAATCAAGTTTTTGTATAAGTTTACTAAATGGAATTCTATTATAAAAATCCACAATAGTATGCTACTAAGTTGCATCTATATCCATTCACAAGAAAGTCTCTATAGCAAAATTTATTTTAGGCTTGCATGAAGTTAATCTATTTTGTTAATTCTTATTAGTTCTAGTACTTTATTGTCTTATTCTAATTTAAGGACCTAGGGGAACAATGTGAAGACTAAGAAAATATATCCCTAAATTTATTTTTATGGTTTAGATGACAGTTATTCATTTCCTTATCTCTTTGTTAATACTTATAAATAGAGACCAAAAGTTCCCTCTTATTGTACATGATATCATGAAATATAAACCCACAATATAGTTTGTATTTTAATAAGGATAATATAAAAAATGATCATAGAAGGAAATGCATCTATATTGACTAGAAACCTCCATGAAAATGGTAACTATGAAGAAATTGACATTATATTTTTTATTAAAAAATAAAATAGAGAAGGGTTAACTTTCTCAAGGATTTAATAGATCTCTTAGAAATTAAAAAACATTGTACATTTATGTCATCAATACATCATGTCACAATCAAATAATCATTGCTAGAGGATAATCAATTAAATATGTCAATCATCTCTCAAATATGTCATAGTAAAATTTTAAAAAAAAAATTCTAAGTTTAGTAATCATGAAATGAATGTCATAGATAACATTGTGTGACAAGAAAAAAATAGAAATGAAATGATAGGCATACAAAGGACATAAATTGGAGATAGGATCAAGGTAAATAAGTTTTCCCCCATTGTAGGTAACTAATAAGAATATTTCATGTGGGAACATGACATAAATGTTACCCCCATTATAAGTAATTGATAAAAATATTTCATGTACACACATGATAAAATTTTTTCCTCCAATATAGAAAAATGAAAAAGGTAAGGATGGACTTAAAGGTGGGATGTGGAAAATGTAAGTAGACATAGCATGGGAAGGTATCGCGTCACTGATATAATAAAATATCTTCATTAGAATGATAAGGTATGTGAGCTTGAAATGGTTTGGGTGAGGTATGGTTATCCTAATATAATATAATAGCTCTAGAAGCATGATAAAGCATATGACCACAAAATAGCATGACCAAGGCATTGTGCCCCTAAAGAAGATTTCTCTAGAGAAAAATGATAAATAGAGAAAATAAAGATATAATCAATGAGCATAGGGCATATGATTAAAAATAGGACAAGCATAAGGTAGTGACATGAAAAGGCTCATAATATGTAATAATGGGATCCAAAAATGATGAAATATAGGTATGAGATCAAAAAAATTGAACATGAAAAGGATAATAGATCATACCATGATAAGCATGATAAGGATCATAATTAAAATATATTAAAATGATAAGTACCATAAAGACATAATAACAAGATGTAAACATGGGAAGCATTAGGATCATGATAAAGGTGATCATAGGATGGAAGAAAAATTATAATCATGAAGGATAATTGTCACAAGGCTATCATAAACCATAATAAAATCATGTAGCATATATTCATAACAAGGAACATGTTAACACATAAGAGGACATAGGGGTCAAATAGGCCATGTAGGAAAGCATGAAAGTTTAACATAATAATAATGTAAGAAATATGCCACCCACAAGGAAAAAAGACATTAAGTATAATATAGAAGGTAAAGCGAAAACACAAGGTGAAACAAATATGATATTAACAAACAAATCCAAATTTCATAATATTAAAGTACATAGATTTTTTAATTTTAACTATGTGACTTTTTTAACTACATTGTCCATGATATTAAAGTATGTTGATTTTCGGATTTTAAAAAAGTTACATAATTAAAATCCAAAAATATATGTACTTAAATATGGCATAATCAAAGGGGAAAAAGTGTAAGGATACATAGGGAAAATTATCACAACATATATGGCACAAGCATAACACCCAAGTATAAATGATATGATATAAAACATAGTGAATAAATGGCTTTAGAAGCACAACACATGTACCCAATATTTCTTGTGTTAATATGCACCAATAAATATGTTTTTGTGTCATCCATATAATAATTAGTAACATGGACACATTAAAAAAAGTGAGGAATTTTTTTTTAAAAAACATAGATTGTTGCAAGTAGTAAGAAGGATTTAGTTCAAAATATCTAACCAACGAAGTCATCCCACATGGTTCTATCTATGTCATTATTAAAAAAAAATCTTCCCATGGTTCTATCTATGTCATTACTCTGTATCGGGTGGTTCCTCATTTATGTCATGTGCAATCTCAATATAAGGTGCATTATTGTGAACAAGATATATTTATTAATATGTTTGATTTTGTCTCATGTGATTCATTTAACAAAGTGAAAAAGGTGTGGGATCATGAGTATGCTTAATTTTTATCTTCTTTTTGTCCATAGCTTCTTGAATTTTAGGTTTGAATGTAATGTCTCTATCCATAGAATTTCCATATGCATGGTGATAATTAAAAAATATATTTAGCAAACATGTGATACATGATTAGAGATATCCATTGGTTTGACAAGAGTTAAGGTAATTAATTTATGTTGAAAATTTTATTCTAATAATATTTGTGTAGGCTTAGGAGGAATTAGGTATATTAGAGAGTAAAAATACTATTGCAATGAAATATCTTGGCCTCTAGGTATAGTATGCCTAAATATGTGATAATTATTTGAATCAAGGGCAACATAAAAAGTAGGTCCATGTCCATGAGAATGTACATATGACATAGGAATAGTAGGAGAGGAAACCTCAAAAGATAAATCATCAAAAGTTATTGCTAGATCTTTGCTATTTGCATGGGCACCATGTTTAGAAAAGAAAGCAATGAAAGGATGTGTTAGATTTTTAAAATAAGTGTAAAAGCCAAGATGAGTCAAACCATTGCAAACTTTTACCATATAAATGAAGTCTAAACTCACTAACAAATAATATGACATCATCTACATATATATCATTAATAAGAAAGAATTATTTTTAAACATGTAAAGGAGAATTGAAAGTACCATCATGATCACCATTTAATAATTCCTTACTAAGAACCATAATGTCAATATGTGTTGTATCTAGGAAGGAATTGCAATATTGATATGACCTAAATGAGAGTAAATTTAGCTAACATTAAGGTGCATGATTTATCATGTAAGGAAGCACAATGTAATACTTAAATGAAAAGCCATAGAGCTAACATGAGATGTAAAAATTATGCGATTATCATAAATACACCATTTTTATAAAAGAAGACAATTCATTGAAATCATATGCATCTATGGACATAGGGGTATCATCGCATATAAGATATAAGTATTACCAAAAATAAATTATGTGAGTATCTAGGAAGGCACTACAATATTGGTATGACCTGCATGAGAGGAAAATTAACTAACATTAAGGTGTATGATTTATCATCATGTAAGGAAGCACAATGTAAGACTTAAATGAAAAGCCATAGAGCTAACATGAGATGTAGAAATTATCTGATTATCATAAATGGATCATTTTTATAAAAGAAGACAATTCATTGAAAGCATATGCATCTATGGACATAGGGGTATCATTGCATATAAGATATAAGTATTATCAAAAAGAATAATAATGTAATGAGTATGTAGTATCATGACACGTAAAGTTCTAACATCATGTCACATAAAGTATCATCTTCAAGTGTATCATTAGAAAATGAGAGTGTAGTATGAGTACTCATTACAATAGATAGATCACACATTAGATCATAATATAGAAATATGCTTAAAAGTAAAATATTATTATGATCAAACATATTAAGGATCATGGATAAATGTAACAAGAATATAACAAAAAAAGAGAGAAGAGAATACATACATAGATATCATATATGATAGTAGAATGCCTCCATAGACAAAATGGTCATTCCTAATAATAAAATACCATAAATGAATCAATGACGTTTATAAAGTATATAAAAATGTCAAAATATTTAATGGAAGCATGAATAAGTAGTCGTCAAATATAAGGGACCATAAAAGTCAATGATGTACAAATGTAGAAATGAAGAGCTATCAAATGGTCGGTGGGTTGGGTTCATTAGTATATATTTTCTTTAAAGGTGAGATCTAAGGACGCTCGTTGTCAATGGGCGAACAAAATTGATCACTGTTGGCGGTCAACCCCTGATTAGAGATAACATAAAAATTCTTTCCAGTTTTTTAAAGCTTAATCTATGGATGCAATACTCTTATCATTTAACAGAAACAAAAAGAAAAGCTTGGAATATCACTCCTTTCACTTATTATGATCAAAGTATCTTCAACTATTAAATTGACTATTATATAAAATAATCATCGACTACTCCCTAAAAATTGCATCGGCTTCAAGTCAAGAATTTTTACCACTTTTCATCGAAAAAAGATGTGCTGGATATGCTTAGTTCCAACGTTACATTTCCTCAGATCCGAACCATCTTATTTGAGAAATACTAAACATGTTGCAAACCACTTTCAGATGCACGCAGCTTGGCACGGTGCAACAGCATTTATATCTACTAGTGATAAACATGCTCATTGGATCGTGCCAAACTGCGGCTTCTGAAAGGAATGAGCATTTTTTCTCTCAATCCCCGCTGCAATGCTTGAATTAGATGGTTGCATGGGTATTTATAGGAAGCCAAATACACAAAAAGAATTGTATGAAGAGATTGCCGTCATAGTATTGGGAAACCAATGCATTGCGCGGCGGGCCACAGCACTAAAACTTGAATGCCATTCTCAGCGCACATCATTTTCCAAATCTTTTATTCAACAAAGACCTAATTGGATCAATTATACAGCCTATGAAAGCCATTGTTTACAGTCAAAAATGTCATCATGTGGTCAATCTCTCAATTTATTTATTCAGATATGGTTGTTTATGATGAGTATATGTTTATTAAGCGATGTTTGGGACATTACACAGAAAAATATAAAGTTTGTATAAAACACGGCTGAAAATTTAAATCTTAAATTTGTGAAAATTTTGTTGTGCTTAATAACCTACTATAATAGAAAATAATATTTACAAAATTTATTGATACCCAAATCAAACAAGATTTTTAATATTCATAAATTGATATTTAAGTTGGGTCAGAGATTCTAGGAGTCAAGGGATGGATAATGGCGTGATTAATTTCCCACAAGAGGAAAGACTTATGATTTTCCCACCCAACTCCCATTGGAAAATTTGTGCTCATTAAGAACATTTTCAAGTGGAGAAAAATTAATATAATTGCTTTCTGTAGTATGTTTGGTGTCTGCATGTCGGCAAGGCACTGCTGTTGGGGAGCTGGCATTCACAAGGACGAGAGAAAAAAACGCGTCGGCATCCCATTTAGCTCTTTTCTTTTGCTGTTCAAGACAGTGGATGTTAATTCAGAGGACTAATGTCGCCAATAGAGAAAGTAAATAGCGACTTATGGCATGCGGCCTCTTCAATTTCAAAAAGAAGAATTACGTATACTTTAATGAGAACGCTTTAACTTCAAATATTCTACGTTGATTTGACATCTTCATACATATATGAGCTATTACCATTCTGTATTGTTTTCTGCTCCAGCACCATATATGATTTGTTATGTTACTTATCAAACAGAAAAACAAACACCCACTTCTAATCTTATTTTATGTTTTGGATATTTAAAAAACTTCTATGAAATTAGATTGATATTTGAGAAACATGATTAAGGGCAGGGGATCCTTTAGGGTTTAGGTTTTAGTTTTGCTTGTATTATATTATTCTGTAGGTTAGGGGTCTGAATATTTTCTTACATTTATTACGAGGTATCTTTGCTTGTTACTATAACAAGCATTCTTGTTTTTTCTTTAATAGCTTCAAATTTCATTAATTCAAAAGTTGATGTTGGTATTGATTTGATGACACATGAGGATGGGTCTATTATTAAAGCAATCTAAGGAGTTCATTTTCAATTTTTTTCATAAATTATGTCTTTTAAATACTTCTAGATGTGGTTCTTGTCATTCCATAATCTGATAATTATTTTCATTGATTTGGTAATTTTACCTTCAGTGGTTATTTTGTTGGGAGGATTCATCCTAAAAGCATGCTTAAAGAATGAGTGACTAAGGCTTGGGTCCTACATGGAGTTTGATGAAGGGTACTCCCCTTACAATCTGAATCTCACAACCACAGAGAATTGCACAAACAAATTGCAAGAAGGAATCAAAGGTTTTCTATTATCACTAAAATTAAAATGATATTACAACATTACAATTGACATCACATGGGCTTTCTGATTACATAAATCTACAAATCTGCAAATTAGAGCTACAATCCACTCTACACTGCCCTCCTCTATAACCCCTATTCGCATCCTTTATCTAGAATGCGTAACCGCCCTAGAATCTTCTTGAAAGTGTAACCCCCCACAACAATATTTTTCAAAATTTTATTATATTTGGTAGTGCAACTTTGCAGGGTCATAACTTTCAATCTAACCGTTCAATTTTCAATTATAATACCTTTTCAAACTACTTTGGTTTTCTATCAATTTTCAGGCCTGAAGCCTCTAAGTGCCTCACATTTGACTTCAAATATTTTAACAAGATTTTTGGAAATTAAAATTTTAATATCTCACAAATGTCAAATGATATTCAAGTGATTTCTTCACCATTGTCTTCAATTCACTATTCTAGAGGTTTGTGTAAGATTTTGTGTCCAACCATCCATAAATGAAAACTTACTAAAAATAGTAACCCTGCCAAATTTAGCCCTTATTGAAAAGAAACAACATTTTTTTGGGTCATGCAAGATTGCTCTTACACCCTAGATGCTCCTACATCACATCTCACCTTGATATTGTAAAAATAATTATAAGGGATTTCTCCTTTTTTTGCTTTGTTGAAGCTAGTCACATGGAGGTCATCTTACAACATGGCCCTTGGTGTCTTTGAGCACCATTTCCTGTTTATACACCCTAGACATGATACTTTGTTATCTCAAAAGGAGAGGGCTCTATCTATCTATCTTTGGATGGAGTTTCTCGAATTTCCTTTTCTCATGTTGCAGATTTTTATCCAAAATAACAATCTTGTTGGGCAATTTTTTTTGTTTCAAGCCTTATTTTTTTATCAACTCATTTACAAAAGCATATTTATGTCAAAATTGATCTCTCTAAGGACTTGGATGAAGTTCTTGACATACATAGTGGAAAAATGAGACACCCACTCACCATGTTATTTATCTCAACTTGCCAAACACCTATTTTAGGTGTTATTCTTCTAATCATAGGATTGGAGGTTGTCCCTTGTTACTCATTTTGATAAATCCACTCCCCATCTTTTCAGTGATGCTCCTCCCAAAAAAGAAGGTTGGTCAATAATGTGTTGTAAAAATAATTATAATGTTGGAAATGTTGGTGTACCACTCAAGCCCTCAACTTATAATGTTGCTCAACCACCTCAAACCCAAGGAAGTACTAGTTAAAACCTTAAGATATGGGAAAATGTTTGTTCCATCAATGGTGAGTTATCTAATGAGATAAATATTTTAAGTTCTCTAGAATATCACTTCTAACATCTGTGTTATCTTCTCAAATAAAAGCTATCATTCATCCTCCAACTCCTCTACTCTAGTGGTTCAACATCTTTATCATTGTCCATATAGGCATTTGAAAGAAGGAAAATACATTCTAGATAAAGGAAGACATAATCAACCAATAATTAAACTAGGTACTTTCAATGACTCTTTAGATAATAGTAGTAACATTCCTTGCCATAATTTCTCCCTTCTCTAAGCATTCACTTGATGAATTTGAGGGTTTTGTTAGATGAAATTATTGACATTATTAAATTTCTATAGAACCAATTCTTTCATAATTTTTGTTAGAATTTAGTTCTTAAGCTCCTATAATTATATGGAGAATGAAGTGATATTTATAACATCAATATAATTGATTAGAAAATAACTATGTTAATATTGACAAGCTAGATAGTGAGAATACAAATTTTGTCTCTTGTTATATTCAAGGTCGAATAGTCCTTACAAGGAAATATCATATGCAAGACACTCATTAAAAATTTTAGGTTTAGAAAATCTATGTTTAAAAGAAGTGAAAATCTCATGTTTTTTGAGTTTTGTGACATATCATGTAATATAGCTAGTACACCATTTTTCTATTACAGTCATGATTTGAGACTTGATGGTGTTATCAAAATATGAAGCCACTCATTTTTTTTAGGATTTTATCTCACCAATACTTATAGTTTCCTTTTTTAAGTGATAAAAGAGGATGAATTGAATAAACCATTATTGACTCAAATAGAATTCTCTAATTTGAAACATAAACCAAACTAATAAAATCAAGTCTAGTATTATCCCTTTATCCCCAAAATCACTTGGTTGAAAAACCCTCCATAAATTATGATCTTCATTGTTTTATACCCAATGCAATTACTATCCTCTTGCCTAAAGGAAATAACAAAGTACCTCCATTTTAATATCTTACATATGTCAAATTTTTGTCATGAAGATGGAAGTATAATTTTAACATAGAATCAAGTAGATGAGACTACACAAATGAAAAGTGCATGAAAAATTATTCACTTTAAAAAATATTTCACTCAAAAGAGAGCTTATATGAATCCAAATGAAAGCTCACACTTTTTTAAATGATAAGTTTTTAGCATTACTTGTTAGAATATATATTTGAACTAAAAAATGAAAACAAAAAACAAAAACTATTTACACCATTGTGAAGCTTTCAAAAAATTAGTCTAGATAAAAACATTTCCCAAAAAGCAAATGCTTGACCCAAAATAGAGCCTTTGAAGAACAACACCAAAAGTACAAAATCAAGTGGTGAGAAGGGTTAGTTTTGGAAACATGCTTGATGATTAAATTCTCGAAACTAAATAGTCCATGATTATAATTTATATATTTTAGATTGATCTATGTGAGCAATTTTTATTCATCAATATTTCAAATCACATTGCATCCATCATCATTTTCTTCTATTTCTTATCATCTTGATGATGTAGAATATAGTGTTATCTAAAACTTTGATGAAGAAAAAATTATCACATAGTTAAATCTATAAATCTACAAAGATATTTTATGATGTCATACTAACAAAAATAGAAAACATATTTGCATTTGCTAGGATATTACCTAGACTAATGGAATATGTTAATTTAAGTAGTCAATAAATTAGAAAATATATTATCTAGAGTATGAATTTATAAAGATAATTGTTTTAAACCACTTTCAAGTTAGAAAAAAACTACTTGTGTGCATAGCATGTGGTTTTCAAGGTTATTTTAGCTACGACAAGTTACATGGCTAGTGATAAGTTATTTTCAACATTTGGAAGTTAAGGTAATCACAAAAAATTATGTAATTATGGGTGAATAAGTAGTTTAATTCCATGAGTGGTATTGATTGTTTTCATTTTTCTAGGTGCCATGTCATGCAACATGTGGTAAATTACCTATAGTATATAGTGACAATACCTTGTACCTATAGTGTGCAAAGAACAATTTTACACAAAAATCCTATTCACCCTCCTAGATCTACTTCTGCCACA
>VDFB02390489.1:0-18545 GCA_007258455.2 Sequoia sempervirens | reverse complement strand
AAAAGGTACATACAAATTTCTACTAAAGATTTATCATTTCACAAAAGATGCTTTCAAATGAAGTTCAGTTTTATTATGCAAATGTTCTTTACAACACAAAATTGCATAGTACTATTATCTTTATTCATTTTACAACGAAACATGATGTTCCACACAAGCCGTGGGAGTAAATGATCATACATGTTTAAATGAAACACAAAGAAGTAAACTATACAACTAAAGAAGAAAATAACATGAAAGGAAGTTTGATCTGTCATTTCCTGAATGACGAATCACAGAGTTGATAGTTGTGTCTTCATTTTCAGCTCCACCTCCTTCGTTGGTTGCTCCAAAGATACCTATAGAAATATATTGTGTTAGAGCTCAAAATAAAATTTCTCCTCATATGCATACGTCAATAGATATATAATCTACTCCTATGAATCATTTGATCAGATATGCAAATTTCACAAACATTCAGGAGTAGAAGAATTAATGCATCATTGGAAGCTGTTAACTTCATTATTTTGCTAACTTGTTTGTTCACTTTGTAGGTATATGTTCATTTGATATTTTAGATTTTCATGGTTTGAAATCATAGTATTTGGAGGTTATTGTGGCTCCCATAAGGGTTGAGCCTAACATATTGCATCCTCTTAGTTACAAGAGAGAGGGAAAGGTGTATTTTCATCATTGCACACCAAGGAAGTCTCAACATCCATCACATAAGCAGGTCTTCAATAAAGAGAAGCAATTGGAAGTCTATAGGCCAATGATAAATATGGGGAAGCATTCTTTGTGATAGAAGACAACCCATAAATGAGTTTGAGGTCATAGTCAAATGTTCACATCAGCCCAGAGATTGAGAATCATTACAAACTCGCAAGTCACAGTAAGACAGTGAATACAAAGAGGAGATGGATGATAGATAACAATCAACATTAGGAATATATCAAGGTTAGTTTCAAGTAAATGATAGTTCATGATGATAGTTATGAGAACATATTCATCATGTAAGCAATCTATGAAGGCCATGTTTCTATTTGACAAAGGATACAAGCACAGTGTTGACATAACAGTGCACTATAACACCAATTTATGTTTTCAATGAAAGATTATATTGATCATGAAAACATAGCATGGAGAAATTCACAAGTGGTGGAAGTGCCATGCAGAAGCAGTTTGGAGTGATAATTGGAAAAAAAATTCATATTCCACAAGATCTCTTATTCTTTCATGACATAAAATACTTTACTGGCTTCTACCAAACTCTTGTACTTTAAATAAGCATGCAAATAAACTTATTATGAAAGCTTGTCTATAAAAGGGGCAAATCACTTTTGAGGAATGAAAGAGTGGAAATTTTTTCCATGTAAAAATGTTTTCTAGAGAATACAGGTCTACAGTATTGAAGATGTGTAATCATCAGAGCGGTTGTATGCAACAAATAGAGTGAATAATGGCCTTTTCAGCCAACTGTTTCTACATAACACATGTGAGATTGAGATGAATCCTTATCATGAGCAAAGAACAGTGAATGCATATGGGTTTATCTAGAATAAGGCCCTCGACCACGACATAGGAGATAAACCCCGAAGGGAAAAATGAAAAAAGAAAACTTGGCCTTCAAAGGAGCAAACCCTTGAGATTTCTTCAAATAGAGTAAAGCCCTTGATACTCCCAGAAAATCTTGTGGAAAAAAAAAATTATCATCTCTCATAGGAATATCACAATGAAGTGAGAATACAATAATGATTATCACAGTTTAAAATCAAGGCCGAGCTTGGAGCTTCAAATCCAAGCCAAGTAAACCAAAAATATAAATCATTTATTTTATTGAAGTGAAGAAATACATAGAGGAAGCCATGAATCAAGGAGGAAAACCAAAATAAAACCCATATTGAAAGCCTGTAGCTATGCTTACAAAAATAGAGAGTAGAGGATTTTCATCATTTTTTCCTTTCAAAAAAATAAAGGGAGAAGTTTACTTTTCGATAGAGAATAGAATGTAAAAGAAAATCCAACATTTTTTAAGCAGGGTGATAGCATACCACACAATCCCAGTGTGTATCTTCAGAAGACTTCTAAACCTTAGCATGGCAGTGCCCAACAAAAACTTGCTAAGTGTGGAGTGTGAAATGAAAGGAGGCCACAGGTTTTTTTTTTGGGGTTACATTTTGCCCTAAGTTTGGGCAACCCCTTTATGTGGATTTCTTTTCACTTTCATTAAACTTTTTCCTTTGATAATTGCATTTTAGTTTTACTCTACCTACTATGTTTACACCATCAATAGACAAAATTTGTAACTTAGCAACTATTGAATGCAATAAAATTATAAATTGCTTTAATACTTGCTATGTAATAAACATAGAGAAGACAACATGTATCACATAGCCCTTGTTAAATCAATCACATTGATTGCATTTAATAATTGCTAATTTAATTTAATTTTGCCTCTCAATCATGCAAAATAGGAGGAAGAGTTAAACTAAAATGCAAACTTAGATCTGTGGAGTGATTTTCCTTGATTTATGGTCAAACTGAGGTGATTTTGGAGTCCAACTTGGTCAAACTGATTGTAAGGGGGAGTTTGAGCCTATTTTTGCTCAAATTACTTCAGTTTTGACTCCTCTTTCTGAGTTTTTTCATGTTTTCTTGTGGGAGAGATTTTAGGAGATATTTTTAGTTGTAGTTAACTGTAAGTGCCACCTCTTGGCACTTGGGAGTCATTTTTTGTATATAAGAGAAAAAACTTATGTTTTTTCTCAGTTATTGCTTCTTCCTCTCTTGAGTATTGCAGAGAGTTTGTAAGCCTTTGTAACTCAAATTGATTGACTTGTAGTAGCAAAATCCTTTATTTTCTCAATAAAGAAAGCAGAGTTATCCTTCTTGATACTTCATGTGTGGTAATGAGTGAATGATTGATGATATTTATGTGATTCATGCTTAAGAATCCTTTGTTTTTTGTCTCTTTCAAGAAATAATAATGCAAGAAGATGCATGCATGGTTAATGCAGGTCATAGTTTGTGCTATTTTTTTTTAGTTGTTTGAAGTTGTGAAAATAGGTTGTTTTTGTTCAACAAACTCTGTTTTCATTCCTTACATATGAAATACTTATGTGTTACACATGCTTATTTGAGTTGTGTAAATACTAAAGGCCTATTTATTGGAATATATTGTGAATTCAACCAACAAGTAGATCTAGAACGTTTGGTGCATCACCTCCTAGGATAGGTTTCAATTCCAAGTTTCTTTCTATACCTTTTCCTTTCAAAGAATGTAGTTTGCAAGAGGTATCACAGGGAAACAACCCTTTATCTGGAGATTCATCTTTACTATTAGCAACCCACAGGCTCAAAGATGTTTCCATGTTTCAATAGGATTAGTTGAGTCTAGGCTTAGCTAGGGTTCTATCCTAGTTGATAACACTAACAAGATTGTTGAGAAAAAAGGTTTGAGACAATCAAAGCTCAAATGTAGGTGCATGGACCATATGGACATGAGAATTGGATTTTTTTTGTTAGAATTTTATTCAGTGTGATTGGGATCAATGCAAGTCAAGTGAGTGGGTAGATACATGGATTCCATAGTACCTAACCCATTTATCTGCAACACAATCCTCTTTAGAAGATGAAAAGGAAAGTTCACTTGAATATGACCATCTTTCATATCTTGCACACCCAAGACATGTTTATGCAGTTGTAGCACCACAGGGGAATGAAGAGGGATTAGACTATTGGTTGACACAATGTGTATAGGGAAAGAAGAAGCTAACACAACTGATGGAAAATGATGATGGGTTCATGTATCCTACAAGTTTAGATGTTGTCAAAACTTGGTTGTGAACATATATGATTAGAAAGAATGGCATACCTACATTTGAAGATGAAGAAAAACAAAACCATTCTCATGTATTCACACCTTGTTATAGAAAAAAATGTTAAGTTATTGAGGCATCATTCCAAACCAAGAACAAAGGAACTATGGAAAATTAGTAATGTTGATCATGATGTAATACTCGATACTCTGAAGGTAAAATATGACCCTTCAAGCACACTTGAGTAGCAAATCATTTGTTGTATCCAGGATAGGTATGATATTGTTCATCTTATTTTGATTAATGTTCATAATAATTAAAGTGCTTGATTTGATCACTATCCTTTGATATTAAGCATATTATCTATTTTGCATTATCATTTAAGTTGTTTAGAATAATATAGATTTGTTATTCTAAGCATCTTTTCTATTTTGCATTACCATTTCATTATCATTTAGATTGTTTAGAATAATATAGGTTCATTATTCTAACTATATTTAGTTCATTATCATTACCAAGGTCAAGATGTCACTCCTTCCATCCATCCTAAATCTAAAATCCCTCCACCTAAATCCAAATATCCATATTCCCCATCCTCCAAATCTATCTTGGGACCTTATGTTACAAATCCCTAAACCCTCATCTCTTCCATCTATTTTGGGTCCCTATGTCCCAAAAACAAAGTCCTTCATCCCCCTATACATTTTGGGTCCTTAAATTCCACCACCTATCACTCCCCATTATCCTTTCTATCCATCACTTCATATCCCTCATCAAGGTCAACAAAGGTACACACCCTTGAATCCCTTCCAACATGCTACTTTCACCAACCCATCCATAATACATCCACAACATTCATATCCATCCACCAATCACATCCTCTTCCCTCCATAATATAGATTTGTTATTCTAAGCATCTTTTATAGTTTGCATTACCATTTCATTATCATTTAGGTTGTTTAGAATAATATAGATTTGTTATTCTAAGTATATTTAGTTCATTATCCATTAATCTGCAATAGTTTGCATTAGGTTCATTTCATTTCATTACATATACATCTATTTTCATTTTATTATGCATTCATAACATGTCACATATAACAATAAAAAAAATAAACGTATATCATAAATATACATAATCGTCAGTAATCACCACCCATATTATATATAATATCATATATCAAAAATTAACTAATATGTAAAACTACAGGTTTCTTGGAGAACAAAGGTATATTTTCAAGTGATTCAGATCAAAACATCCATGGTAGAACATGTAGATCAATATATTTTTGAGGTACATATTTGATTTGAGAGAATGTTTAGTTCAAACTTTGTAGTTCATGTTGCTTATGCTCAACAATTTGTCTCTATGTATTTGTGCGTACTTCTTTGACCCCATTTCTAATGAGTATCCTCACATTCTCTCAATTGCTCAATTTTTGAAGGTATTATTGTTTAATTTGTAGTTGATTACTTCAAAAAATATTAATCCTCTCATAACTTCAAGAAATATAAATCTTAAGTAGCAACTTCTAGTTATCATTTGATCCATGTAATTTGCTAAGATCAAGGGGAAAGTTGAAAATAATGCATTTTGATCTTTCTTAAGGAGCATGATAATCATTGACAATTGACAACTACTCACACACCACAATTGAATACCCCAAAAAGAGCACCCCAGAATGATCAGGTGATTTGGGTAATGAGGTTAGACATACCCTAGTATTTACCTACCTACCTCAATGTGTCAACACTGCCCATTTGTCAAAATAACCCAAAACCTGACAATTTTGCATTATTTGCTCTTTCAAAACTTTCAAGACTACCTCATATTAGTGTGCTCCAAAATCACAAGGGGGATTCGATGAAAAAAGAGGCATTTTTTAGCATTGGAATGCCCACCTTGATGTGTTGGTATAGTTGGTTTTGCTCCATTATGCATAAAAGAAAAAAAAATGCTTATTTCCATTTTTGCACTACTTTCCACTGACAACTTTTGCAAGAATGCATTTGACACTAGAATGCACAAACGGTGTTGAGTTGAAAAAAATTGAGATATTTTGGTTTGAAGGGACTCTATATCCACCTTAGGTGTAGACAAAGCATTCCTATGTGCCATGAGCTCCCAGAACGACATTGTCAAATTTTGACAATTTTTTGCTTTTAGGGCTCTTAAGAGACTACCCCAAAAAGAGCACCCCAAAAGGATAAGGTGACTTGGAAAATTAAGTCAAACCTTCCCTATAATTTACCTGCCTACCTTGACGTGTCCACACTGCCCATTCGTCAAAATTATTATAAAGTTTACAAAATTTGTATTTTTTGCTCTTAAAGCTCTTAAGAGACTACCTCAGATAGAGTACCCAAGAATGATCGAGTAACTTGGGAAATGAAGTCTGACCTTCCCTAGTATTTATGTACCTACCTCGATGTGTCCATGCTACCCATTTGTCAAAATTACTATAAATTTTACAAATTTTGCATTTTTGGCTCTTAAGGCTCTTAAGACACTACCTCAAAAAGAGCACCCCATAATGATCGAGTGACTTGGGAAATGAAGTTAGACCTTCCCTAGTATTTACCTACCTACCTCAACATTTCCACGCTGCCCATTCATCAAAATTACTATAAATTTTTATAAATTTTGCATTTTTGGCTCTTAAGGCTCTTAAGACACTACCCTGAAAAGAGCACCTCAAAACAATCGAGTGACTTGGAAAATGAGTTCAGACCTTCCCTATTATTTACCTGCCTACCTTGACGTGTCCATGTTTCCCATTTGTCAAAATAATCCAAAACTTGACAATTTTGCATTATTTTCTCTAATGACACTTTCAAGAATACCTTGGATTAGTGCACTCTAGAATCATGAGGGGGGCTTGGGTGGCAAAAGGAGGAATTTCATAGAGTTGGACTACCCACCTTTATGTGTTGGTATAGTAGGCTTCACTCCATTATGCACAAAACAAAAAAAATGCTTCTTTCCATTTTTGCACTGCTTTCCACTGACAACTTTTTCAAGAATGCATTTGACACTGGAACACACAAACGATGTTGAGTTGACCCAAATTGAGAGAGGTTGGTTTGAAGGGATTCGATATCCACCTGTAGGTGTAGAGAAAGCATTCCTACGTGCCACGAGCTCTTGGAACAACTTTGTCAAATTTTGACAATTTTTGGCTTTTAGGGATCTTAAGAGACTACCACAAAAAGAACACCCCAAAACGATCGAGTGATTTGGGCAATGAATTTAGATCTTCCCTAGTATTTACCTACCTACCTTGACGTTTTCATGCTACCCATTTGTCAAAATTACTATAAATTTTACAATTTTTTTTTTTTTGCTCTTAAGGCTCTTAAGATACAACCCCAAAAAGAGCACCCCAAAATGATCGGGTGACTTGGGCAACCAAGTCAAACCTTCCCTAGTATTTACCTACCTACCTCAATGTTTCTACGCTGCCCATTCTTCATAATTACTATAAATTTTACAAATTTTGCATTTTTTTCTCTTAAGGATCTTAAGAGACTACCCCAAAAAGAGTGCCCTAGAATGATTAGATGACTTGGGCAATGAACTCAGACCTTCCCTAGTATTTACTTTCCTACCTCAATGTGTCCATGCTTCCCATTCATCAAAATTACTATAAATTTTACAAATTTTGCATTTTTTACTGTAAAAGCTCTTAAGACACTACCCCAGAAAGTGAACCCTAGAAAAATTGAGTGACTTGGGAAATGAGGTCAAACCTTCCCTAGTATTTACCTACCTACCTCGACATGTCCACGTTGCCCATTTATCAAAATAACCCAAAACTTGACAATTTTGCATTATTTGCTCTTACGAAACTTTCAAGACTACCTCGGATTAGTGCACTCCAAAATCATGGGGGGGCTTGGTCAAAAAAATGAGGCCTTTTGCAGCGTTGGACTTCCCACCTTGATATGTTGGTATATTTGGTTTTGCTCCATTATGCACAAAACAAAAAATTGTTTCTTTCCATTTTTGCATTGCTTTCCATTGACAACTTTTGCAAGAATGTATTTGACACTGGAACACACAAACGGTGTTGAGTTGACCCAAACCGAGAGAGTTTGGTTTGAAGGGATTCGATAGCCACTTGTAGGTTTAGACAAAGCATTCCTACATGCCACAAGCTCTTGGAACAAATTTTTCAAAGTTTGACATTTTTTGCCTTTTAGGGCTCTTAAGAGACTACCTCGGAAAGGGCACCCCATAATGATCAGGTGATTTGGGAAATGAAGTCAAACCTTCCCTAGAATTTACCTTACTACCTCGATGTTTCCATGCTGCCCATTCATCAAAATTACTATAAATTTTAGAAATTTTACATTTTTTGCTCTTAAGACTCTTAAGACACTACCTCAAAAAGAGCACCTCAGAACAATTGAGTGACTTGGGAAATGAATTCAGACCTTCCCTAGTATTTACCTACCTACCTCGATGTGTCTATGCTTCCCATTCGTCAAAATTACTATAAATTTTACAAATTTTGCATTTTTTTCTCTTAAGGATCTTAAGAGACTACCCCAAAAAGAGCACCCCAGAATGACTAGGTGACTTGGGAAATGAAGTTAAAGCTTCCCTAGTATTTACCTACCTACCTCGATGTGTCCACGCTGCCCATTTGTCAAAATTACTATAAATTTTACATTTTTTGCATTTTTTGCTATTAAGGCTCTTAAGACACTACCCTAGAAAGAGCACCCCAAAACGATCAGGTGACTTGGGAAATGAGGTTAGACCTTTGTTAGTATTTACCTACCTACCTCAATGTGTCCACGGTACCCATTTGTCAAAATAACCCAAAAATTGACAATTTTGCATTATTTGCTCTTACGACACTTTCAAGACTACCCTAGATTAGTGCATTCTAGAATCATGGGGGGTCTTGGAAAAAAAGAGGAGGGATTTCATGGCATTGGAATTCCCACCTTGACATGTTGGTATAGTTGGTTTCGCTCCATTATGCACAAAACAAAAAAAAATGCTTCTTTCCATTTTTGCAAGAACACATTTGACACTAGAACACACAAACGGTGTTGATTTGACCCAAACCGAGAGAGGTTGGTTTGAAGGGATTCAATATCAACGTGTAGGTGCAGAAAAAGCATTCCTATGTGCCACGAGCTCCCAAGACAACTTTATCAAAGTTTGATAATTTTTGGCTTTTAGAGCTCTTAAGAGACTACCTTGGAAAGAGCGCCCCATAATGATTGGGTGACTTGAGCAATGAATTCAAACCTTCCATAGTATTTATCTACCTACCTCAATGTGTTTAGACTTCCCATTCATCAAAATTACTAAAAAATTAACAAATTTTGCATTTTCCAATATTCATGTTTAATTTTAACCATTGTTGATTTCAAAGAACAATTAGTTGACTTTGTTATTCATGTTGTTTATAATCCATAATTTCCTAATATTTATATACAAGAATTGCTCAAAACAAGCTTTGAGTAGGATGTGAGGTTCGATGGCAATGCATCTAGCATTGTAGTTAATGTTGCTTTCATTGTTGAGTTACTTTTACTCAGTGATTTTTCTATTTTTTAACAATTGGCTTGTAATATTGTAATGTAGGTATCTTTGACAATAGCAACGATTTGCAATGCACGTTAAGAAGTGAGGATGTCATCATGGACATATATTAGTTGTGTATCTAGGATAGTTGGTAGCAAAATACATTGATGTATTTGTACATGAGGACATCAATAAAATTATATAGGCATTCTTAGTTGTATTGATGATTATATGTATGCACCTACTTATGTATGTTGATGAATGTCACACATGTATATATTTTCACATCAAAATCACTCGCACATTCTTACATTGGTTCATATTAGCAACTACTTAATAGTCGAGTAATGGCGAAGATTATGGACTTTTCTATGAATGAACTCTTGAATGTAGTGTCAGTGAACCTTAATTTGACACACTAAAAAAATACCTCCTAAAAAAGTGATATGTAAAGGTAAAAAACAATAAGTGAATGGTTGGCAAAGATATGGAAAGGTAAAAAACATGCCATAATTTTTTATCATTCTTCCAATTGAATAATCTCACACTACCTTTCTTTTGTATTTGGCTATGGTTAGTATGAGATTTACCTTCTCAACAAAAAATATATAGTGCTTCTCATACCATTTTGCATTAATTTTAGCTTCTTTGAAAAAAAATTAGCTGCCCACTTCATTATAGGAGTTAAAAAAAACTAAATAATGTCAAATGTAAATGCATTCAAGAGAGCTTTAAGTCATGTGTATTCTTTTGTAGAAGAGTTATTTGAGCCCATTTAGTATAAAATTATAATGTATCAAGTTATATTTTATTACGGTTCTAATGTATTACTATACTTTTGGGTGTTACTGATGTCAAATTGAGTGTTCAACATGCAACTAGAATGCCAAATTTGACCTAAAGCTTCCACATAACCACTATAAGCTCAACATTCAAAAAATGGTGATAACATTAGATAAATGGTCATAAAATTTGGTGAAGCCGCTAAAGGCAACCAAATTTAACACTAATATAGATGGATTACCAATTGTAATTCATAAGTTCTATCAAAATGTGATTTCATTAATCTATAACATGTTATTGGTCATAACTTTAAACCATTCTAAAGTAATTATACATTCCAATTTTAAGTTTCAAAGTAGAAAGCCATGCACATGAGGAAAAAATTAAATCGAATATCAATTCTTATATATCAAATTGTAGAATAATTATGTTTGTGCATATACAAATTTGGCATATATGCCTACTCAAAACAAGTTTTTCAAAATGTGGCATATATGCCATCTCAAGATCTATCAATCCCTAATGTATCAATTTCTAGCAAATTCTAATCTTTTGTTGGACCATCAAAATCGAGCCTCCTCAAAGTATTTTCTAGCTCTAAAGTTGCTTGCACAATAACAATTCAAACCACAAATTAAATTAATTATGTCAATGGTTGACAAGATAGACTACTAAATAGAAACTTATATACTATAATTTAGAATTATCAAATTAACATCAAAATCACTATATTAAACTAGAATATATCTAAAATGGAATTCTTGATTACCTCAATTCTTGCTCTTTTTTCTACAAGACATTTTGTATATGATTGTCCCGTAGGATGATCAAGAGTCCTGGCATTTAGAAATGGTCCTAGATTCATCACAATGCTTAATTGGGAAAAGGACTATAGCAAGTAAAATAAAATTGATACAAAGTAGTATATAATTGTTGACAAATAATCATATTTACTAAACATTTACCTACTCCTATATAAACGTATATATCTACAATATAAAATACACACATACCTCTTGTAATGCTTGTACACTTGTTGTAGACGAGCTCATGATGGATGAACTAGCTAAGATAGTTTCCTATATAAAAAATGACAGGAATACAAGACAATTTAAATGCACATGTACATATAATCATAATGTCAAGAATATAAAAATAATATTTACCTATTGTGATGCTTCTTCCAATGTGTCAAAAGTAGTCATCATGGCTGTAAAAGTACCAGATTGCTGCATAAAAAGACAAGAATACATTAGACTATCGATCTATGTACATGTATTTAATCATACTAGATTTGAAAGATTAACATCTAAATCAAAATTTAAATGATACCATATATTGAGACTCTAGGCCAAATGAGATGGCCGATTGAGTAGCCTCCTGGACTTGGGAAATTTGATCCTCTATCAACAATTGTTAAAGATTTTGACACATAAATATATATTAGTACTAATATCTCTTATAAAGTATGAGATAAAAGATTTAAAATGCACTATGAAATTACTTTTAGTCTTACCGACGCATCCACATCATCTCTCGCACCCGATGTCTCTCTTGGAAATCCTCCGCTTTGTGCTCTTCCATCTCCTACATCTGACATATGATGGACCTCATAGTCGGATGTGTCCATTGGAGCCTTAGTAAACTGTCAAATTATCTGTTTAGATTGTCTCAATCTCTTATATTCACAACTAGAACATGGGAATATCCATAATTTACAAATTAGCATGTCATTCATTTAAATCTGCTCGACATTTTTTACTCTAGTTTTGAGTGCATTCAAACATTCAATTTGTTCAAACTTGGGAATCACTCCTCCTTCACAACCCACGTCCTCCTAAAGACTTCCTCTATTTCACAAGACTTTTTGTCTTTTCTCCTTATATCACAGTGGTGTTTTGAACTCTATTCTCAGCCTCTTGTTGGCTTCTCCCCACCAATTCCCACTTACAATTACACATTCCCCTTTCACTATAGCATCCTCTCAAAGCTTCAGATCAAAGCATTTGTCTTGCCTCATAGGTAGTGTGTCTGTTAGCTCAGCACTAGAGCTCAGTTCCTGTGTAATTAAAACTGATCCTAAACCATGTTCTAAAGGTTCTACGTCCATTCTCAATTCAAGAGGCATATGTTGCTTATTACAGCCTAACTCAGGTCCAGGCTGCACTAATGGAAAGAAAAAATATGTCTTTTATGGGTTTGACTCGCCTCTTCCAAGAGTGGCATAATTCAAGTTTTGCAAAGCATTAGTTTCATCTTTTAGGGACCCCCTGATGCAAGGTCAATGCTCCAACTTTGGCGCAGACTGGAAGATAGCAAAGAATATGCCGGCCAATTGCATGATTTTTTTGAAAATTTCTGAACAATTGTTAACAGATCCATTTATGTATATCCTGGACTATGCTTCCCATCTCTGCGCGCATGTCTACCAGGGCATTTGCAACATCACTTTATATTCTTCATGCTTCGATGGATTCTATTGTGTGGTTTCAAACCACATGCATGCATGGCGTAGGTAACAAAGGAGATGGATGCATGGGCTTGCATTTAGCGTGAAAGTTTCTAAAGATTTCACATCATTGCTTATGGGTCTGTTATTCTCCAAACTACTCTTGCTTGGACCAGCTATACAGACTACACACCACTGCTTCATTCTCCAACTGGCAGAAAAAAATTCTTCTTACATATTCTGGACCAAAAATACTTCCCCACCCCCTCTTGCACCTCTGAATGCTCCCACATGGCTCTACGAAAATTCACGATGAACAATTCACCAATGAAAATTTCACCTCAGCAATTCGCCATCATGGAAAATTCACCACCAGCAGAAAATTAACCGCATTAATATTTTTACTTGGCGGTGAATTTTCCATGGCAATGAATTACTGGCAGTGAATTTTCCTTGCATTAATATTTTTACTTGGCAGTGAATTTTTCGTGGTGATGAATTGCTGGCAGTGAATTTTCCTTTGTGTGGCGATGAATTGCTGGCAGTGAATTTTCCTTCAGTGAATTGTTGGCGATGAATTTGTCATATGCCCTCCCACATATTACATGTATGTAAGCTAGAGTTTGCAATTGAAGATAACTCGCACAAGGCTTAATTAAATCATAACCGCATAGATGGTAGGATGGTCGAAATCATAACCGCATAGATGGTAGGATGGTAGAAAATTGAACTCAGGCATGCCTTGTACAACTTGCTTCATGATTTATTAATAGCTCTTCATTTTTAAGTGGGAAAATTAACTAAAATTGGGTTGTGAATTTTCACAACTTTTATTTATTTATTTTATTTGTCACATAAGTTAATTTGCTCAACGATAACCACCTATTTCATTAGAATAAGTAATTATTAAAATGTTGATTCATTAAAAACTTGAAACTTGCCACCAACATTTACAACTACTAGCCGAATAATATTTTGTGAATCAAAAGATATTAATTTTGTTTACAAAGTTGGGGAAAACCATGAACAAAACATCTCAGAAATCCAAATGATTTACAAGCTCATTGATGGAGAATTTGCGATAATTTCGAATTGGCTATATATGTTTGGCTAAAAGTTTGCCACATTATCAATAACCCTAATACAATGAAACCTAGTGAACTATATCTACCCATATTTTATGAAATTGTAAATTTAATTATTTTCACAATTCAACCATGAAAAATAGAAGTTTTAAAATCTCACAATCTGTGAAGTTTCATGACTCAAAATTTGGCCACATTAGGTGAAATACCACCAAGAACATTCCCATTAAAGTAATTTGTACCAAATCATATAAATTTTCAAATTTAATTATTTTTTAATTTTTGGCAAGTTGTATCGTTGCTTCTGAGGATCAGAACAAGGATGACAATTGATTTTTCTTCAAACTAGTGAATGATTTAACATGTGAGGATAATAAGATTATTTGTCACTAGGAGAAACTTGAAATAATAATTTTGAGGCAAAAGGTTTAAATTCAATGAGTTTAAAAATAAGGCTAACAATACCCATAACCACATTGTTAGCATAATGTCAAAGGGTCGTCCTAAATGGGAAACCCTAGCCACAACCTTGTCCAACATCCCAATGACATCTTCCCTCAAAGAATCCAATCTAACTAACAAGATGCATAAAATAACATTCCCTAACCAACACCATACATCTACATTGTAATGTCCCCATTTTTAGCACTGCACTTCTCAATGATTGATGGCCTATCCTCGGGGTGCTGTTAGCTAGTCAGAGGCAGAATTAGGGTTTTTGACTGTTTGGCGGGTTCTCTTGAAGATTCAGGGTTTTGTTTGTTGGAGTTTGGGTGTTCAGATTCTGGATTCCTTCTGGGTTTTCAGAGAGCTTCGCAATGGTGGCGCATGCATTGCATTCCGAGCAACTTTCTGAATTTACTATTTTTAGTAAATTCTATTTTTGGCAGTGGTCCAGTCAGCACCAGCTCAGTCAACTTTCCTCTTCTGGCAGTTCATTGGGTAATTCTAAACTTTGGCGTAAGGGGTTCATTTTGGAGGAATAAGTATTTTCAAGACAATAATGCTTTATTTTATAAAATAACCCCTTGTCCTAGTATTATGACTTTAAGTTGTTTTAAAGGGGACCTTGAGGGGTATTGTCTCATGAAGGAAATATTTTATATTTCTAAAATCAAAAATATTACTTGGAGAAAAGGACGCATTTTTTTGAAGGAAAAGATTTTAAAATAAAGTTAAATTAAACCTTGAGAAAGGGGGCGCCCAAATTGGAGGGAAAAGAAGACAGTTCAAATTTGAAAGTTAGGGTTTCTAGAAGCTTCTGGGAATTTTCACAAAGTTATAAAAGGAGAGCTTGGGTCTTCATTTGGGTATCTGATATCTTGAGTATTGTTATGCTGCCAAAATGGTTGCTAGATTGCTTCGAGGAATGAATGCCTCCTAGCTTGGGCTCGACTTCGTGCTTGAGAGATAGCACCTAGTAGAGAGGTTTGCTTGTTTTGAGTGCATTTGTAGCGAGGTTTTGCATTGTTTTGATGATCTTGCACTTTGTAGCTAAGTACTTGCATTTTTCTGTCATATTCCGGAGTTGCTGAATATCATAGCTGATTCGAAGTTTCATTCATATTTCAAAAATAAAAAAAGATAGTGTTCTGGGTGTTGGTCATATCATCTTCTCTACTTGGGGCGACCTTACTTGCAAATTTGTGGGATTTTTAATGAAGTTTCAAATTTTATAAAGCAAATTCGTCATTTCTTGACAGCCCTACTTTCTGGAGTGCTTTGGGATCCGTACCATTAATTAATAGCCACTTTTAGCTGCCCTTTTTCATTACTAAACTAGGCGCCATCATTTTAAGAGTATTTTGCATCAGTTTTCATGTAATTTGAGTGAGAAATGAGTGAGTTGTGAGCTTTTCATTGAGTTTATGTATTGCTGGTTCTGTATTTCATGTTGCTGGTCTGTCAGATCAGACTTGAGAAAATTGCTTATTCGCGAAGGACAAGTGTTAGGAATTCATTATTGACTTAGTGGATGACATCTTTACTATTGCAGCAACTTGTAGAGCTTAAATACTTGATCTTGCAGGCATTCTACTTCTCATTGTAAGCTGAACAGTAGTATTGTCAGCATTTCTCTCAGTTTTGCTTATCATGTTTGTAATTGCCCACTGAATAAGTGGAAGAGGCTGGCTTGCCGCCTATTTACTTTGATTTGCATTGTAATATCTTACATCTAAGCGGTAGCTCTAATATTCTACCCGGCCACTGGCCCATTTTGTTTACGCTGCGCCTGATTACTGACGATCCTCTTGCCATATGACAGCCTCTCTCTTGTTGAGATTGAGTGCGCATTCTTGGCAATGAGTTATATTGTAACTGCTGGTTTGATTTATCTAACCCTAATGGGTGCCTTCTGTATGTTGTTGTAATTGCATTCAAAATTCGGAAAAAAATTGGTCCGGTTCTTTACAGGCTACATTTTTTCGCAGTCAAAGTCAGATGATCCTTTTGCACTCCGAGGGGCATAACTTGCTCAATTTTGCTCCGTTTTTCGCAAACAAATAGGCGTTGGAAAGGTGTTGCAGTGATATTTCCAGATCTGCAGTCTATTTCAACAAAAAATTTACCAGGTAAATTTTATTCAGCTTTGTGTGTTTTTACACTTTGCTCAATTACTTGGACATTTTGGCACCTACATGGGTTCTGTTTGCGTGGGATGGGTTATATTAATTTGATCTAAATGCAATAAGGTCAGATTTCTCATTTTTTTTTTATTTGAAGGGTTTCATGGGTTTTTCTACTCACCCTTCAGTTGTTATTCTGGAACAGGGTAATTATGAGTCATGGGCAAAGGGTATACTTACACATTGTAGGTGGCTTAATCTTTTGCCTTATTTGTATGATCTCATACCTGAACCAACCACTTCAGAGGGAAAATTAGCATGGGATATCATTAGAGATCACATAGTAGGACTTATATTGTCTAGTGTTGATCATGACACTGTGTTAGCTATATCGGACATTGATTGTCCTCACCCACTTTGGACACGTCTTTGGGAGATCTATGGAGACCAAAATCTCTCTCCATTCCCAGAGGATCCTGCTTCAGATTGTCTCTTACCCATTGCTTGGAGAGAGAATACACCCTTTGATCATGATACTTTAAAGGAACTTAAGTATTTAGACACCCTTACATATTCCGATGGATCAGAGGATTGTCTCACAGTTCCTACTCTTCAGACTGAGACTTCATCAACATCTCCTGTTGTTCCTGATTCAGTGCAATAGGGCATCATTCACCTTCCAGACATAGCTACTTTGGACTCTTATCTTGCAGACATATCTTTCTTGTTTGTTGAGTCCTATATTGCAGATTTGGAGGATTATTTTGAGGACATTCATCTCCTCTACCTTGACAAATTGCCGGTCACCCGCATCTCTGCATCTTGAAATCTCCGCCGTTCCGCCAATTCGGCTGTCATCAGTTTCTCCTGCCTTCCTGCATTCTTCAAGATCCTATCATGGCAATACATCTTGAGACATTGGTTCATCACTCTTCACGCTGTGGTTTCTTCGGACGTTCTTGATCCGCTTTCTTCCCAAGGGGAGGAATATCATTTGTTGCTTTAGGATCTCCTTTTGGATTCTACATCATGCATCTACCATTGTGACAGGAGTTTCTTCATTGTGGGGGGGCCTTCTTCTCTCTTTCTATCTCTCCTATGGAGACCATTGTATATGTACTTATATGATAGAAGCTGTCTATGGGGGGTATCATGTAATCCACCTCCTATCCTTCTTTCATTATTGCATTTCATTCCTTTCTTTTTTCTCTTTTGGAGTAGAGTTTTTCCCATGAGGTTTTCTTTATTTCTCCGCTTTATAGAGATCTGGTTGTATTCGGGTACCTGATCAGGCCATGTTGCCGGGACCCACTCATGCATTGTAGTTCCTTTGCTTTCTTTTGCATTGTTTGTAGCTGCATTGTAGCTCATCTTAAGGGGGGGTGTTAGAGTAAAGTAATTAATTAACTTTACTCTCCTCTTAAGATTTCCCTTTATGCACTTGCATTAGTCATTTAATAATTAAATCTAATTATTAAATGCCTATTTACCTATTAGGGTTTCCTATTAGGTTTTACGATCTCCTTCTATAAGGATTGATCCTTTGTATATTTTTAATTTAATTATTTTCGCTGATAATACATTTTGTACATTATCAGAGCCAAAACCCTTGTTTTGTTCTCTCTCTTTCTTTGTGACGAGTTTCTTGCATGCAGGTGTTCTTTGGGTTCTATGGATTTGTATTTCTCAAATCCTACACCAATCACTTGGGCAGTCTTGATACTTGAGTTCTTCAACCATGCAAGAACTTTACCTTTGGAGAATGCAACTTGATATCCCTTGTCCTCCAAGGCTGAAATAGAGACAAGGTTCCGCTTGATTCTTGGTACAAATAGTACATCACTCAACTGCAAGGAGATGCCAGAATCTAAGTGAAGAGTGGAGGTTCCAACACCTTTCACAGAATAACATGCATCATCTCTGATTATGACTTGAACACTTGAATCTCTTTCCACCAAATCAGATAGATGTTCTCTAAAACCTGTGATGTGGCGAGAGGCACCACTATCAATCAACCAAATGTTGCTATCTATAGGAACATTGCTTGATAAAGCAGAATTGAATAGGAAACCACTTGAATCCTTCTGAGGAGAGATCTCACCCACATCTGCAATTGAAGCCTTCTGCTTAGGTCTTGTTGGACAATCCTTTGCATAGTGACCAAACTTGTCACATCTAAAGCATTGTATGCGGGAGAGGTCCTTATTCTTCTTAGATGCAAGGGCACCAACTGATCTTTTATCTCTATTCCTCTTGAACTAACCTTTCTTTCCTTCTCTTTCTTTCTTCTTCGAAGATTGAGCGGCAAGAACATGAATC
>VDFB02390488.1:0-14142 GCA_007258455.2 Sequoia sempervirens | reverse complement strand
TCAATAAACAATGACATAATGGGCTCGAATTCCAATGCAAACCCTTATACTTCTTGAAAAGTGCGATTTCCTTAATAATAGGGATCATTAAAAAGTTCGAACTTTTCATTCCAATATTTCAATAGTCTCCAGCCAAATTTTTAATTATAAATTATAATCGTCAAATGGCCCCCTCCATGATGGGCGACCCCTTCATCAAAATCACTTAAGTCATAATATTAAAATATTACAACTTTATATTATATGCTCCAGTTAATTAATATTTAATTAATTCAATTAAATATTAATATCTCTCTCAATATTCACCCGATGCACGAACCGTCTGAAGCTGACGACTAAGGAAGTGATTCTGCACGTGATCAATCCATACTGCTAAAAATAGCAACTCGGGCTAGAAGTGTCCGAATGAGCCCGAACGAAAGCCAGCTGATCAAGAACTGCCAACTGAAGCTGAGCCAAGCTCCATCATGACCCTCTATCCAACCTATCAGCCTATGAGGGTTGCATAATAGGCTAATCCTATGCTCCGAGAGATGTCAACTAGAAGGGACATGACAAATATTTTCCTGGGATTGCATTTAGAGAAATGGCTTCCCTCCTCTTAGCACAACCCATTAACATGGTATCATCAGCAAATTGCTGATTAGAAATGGTTTGCAGAGTGCTAGTTACTTCAATCCCTTCAATCTGACCTAAATTAATACCATCAGTGATTGAACGGCCCAAAGCATCAGCCATAAGAATGTACAAGAAAGGGGAGATGGGATCCCCTTGGTGAAACCCCCTAGACACCTCAAAAAACCCCTCGGGAGAGCCATTCACCAAAACTGAGAATTTTGGAGTTGAGATACATGTGAAAATACAATCTAGCCACCTCCTATTGAAGCCAAGGGCCTCCATAACTTTGAGCAAAAACCTCCAATCCACCCTATCGTAGGCCTTCTTGATGTTTAATTTAATGAGCATACTAGCTTGTTTGGATTGCTATATTGAATGTATGACCTCCTCAGCCACAATTACCCCATCTAAAATTGATCTTCTTGGAACAAAGCCAAACTGTTCTTCAGATATCAGCTTTGGCATAATTAATTTGAGTCTATTTTCCATGGCCTTTGTCATTACCTTGCATATTGTGTTACAAAGAGAGATGGGTCTATAATCATCCAAAGTTTTGGCTGCTTCCTTCTTCGGTACCAATGCAATCATCATGTTGTTTACTTCTCTTAGAAAATTCCCAGAATTCCAGGATGCTTCAATGGTATCAGCCAACTTGACCCCACTTAACTCCCAAAATCTTTGAAAGAACCCCGCGGGAAGCCCATTTGGTCCTAGCGCCTTGTCAGGGTGTAGTTGGAACAAAGCCATTCTTATTTCTTTTCTTGTGAAGTTCTTGTTCAACAACTTGTTTTGTTCCTCTAAAACCAACTTAGGGATATGCCTGAGTAAGTCCTGTTGGTGCTTAAGGCACAAACCACTCTCATTGTTTAGTAACTTTTGATAAAAGAGGATTGTTTCCTCGACCACTTTCCTTGGGTCCTCTACCAAAGTACCATCCGCCAATTTGATGTTTGTAATTTTATTCACACACTACCTCTGTTTTGTGCTATTATGAAAAAACTTTGTGTTCTTGTCTCCTTTTAACCAGGTTTCCCTGGATTTCTGCCTCCAAAATACTTCTTCTTTGGCTAGCACATCTTCATATTTTCCCATCAATTCTTTCTCCTTAAGGTAGCTTTTCCAATTCATCCCATCTCAGATTATTTCTTCTTCCAACTCCTGAAAAATTTCCTCTAATTCTTCCTTTGATTTAAAAATGTTTTTGAAGTGCGACCAATTCCGCTCTTTTATTTTTTGCTTTAGCCATTTTAGCTTTGTTATTAGACAAAACATCTTAGAACCATTCACTTGAAACCCCTTCCTCCAAGTTTCCACTAACCCGATGAAGCTGGGAGCCTTAAGCCACATATTTTCAAACTTAAATGGGGATCAAATCAGGCTTCTATCCTCAAGAATATCCAATTGGATTGGGAGGTGATTCGAACCCACACAAGGGATGATGCTTGCTTCCCAAAGAAAGGGGAAAGCATCGAGACAACCATTGAATATAAATCTATCCAACTTCTCTACAATTTGGCAAAAACCTATTCTCCTATTAGTCCATGTGTATGTTCCATTCTTAAATTCAATATTTCATAGCTGATTCCTAGTAATCCAATCTCCAAAATCCTTCTGAGATTGATTCTCTTTTTGAACACCACCTAACTTATCTCTCCCTTCCAAAATTGCATTGAAATTACCAGCAATGATAAAAATTTCCCCTTGGTTCTATTTCAAGAAAGTCTCAATATCCTACCATAGGGACTATTTACATATGCAAGAATTGGGGCCATAAACATTCACCAATCCAAATTTCAGTTTTGAGTGTATACTTCTAATACGACAACCTTGCCAATGTGAACTAGCATCTAGCACCTCAATCTGAACTGTTTGAGCCTTCCAAAATAAAGCTAAACGACCAGAAGCCCCTTCAGCATGAACACAAGAAGCATTCCACCCTCTTAATTTCCTCCTGACTATGTCAAAGTCCGCATTGGTCAGCTTTGTCTCTTGAAGTAGAATTACATCTACTTTTTCCAAATCCATCTGACACTTGACTACACGTTGTTTGTTAGGGGCATTTAAACCCCTAACATTCCACGATAGGAGCCTCATGGTGACCTAGGAAGGGAGCATCCCTTCCCTAACCTCAGAAGCATGGGTAACTTTGCCTGACCGACCACATCACCATCTAACGCTCTCAACTCTTGGTGAGACTTCCTACCCCGAGGTTTCTTTTTCCCACAATCTGGTTTTGTTTTCTTTGCTTTTTTTTGTTGAATCCCCAATGCATCTAGTGTTTTAGGGTTTTCAACATCATCTTTAGGTTCCTCCATTTCCTCCAACAACATCTGATGTTCTTCCTTCAAAAGGACTCCATTAATTATTTCCAACACGCCCTCATCTGCCTTAGACCCTGGGCACCCCAAGAGAGAACAAGATCTTCCTGCCACATCTCTTCAGCCTCCATGGCAATCCACAACAAACTATCATTTATATCTTCCCTTGAGTAGAGGTCCACACTTCCCCCCTTCAAGTTCTTTGTTAAAGTCTCTGAAGATGGCTGCCACACCACCAAAGATTTTTTATTGTCTAATTGCTTCCTTGTCTCTATCTAAACACTTCCAACCTCATCCAATTGCGAAGAGATTTTCCTTTTTTTGGAAGACTCCACAGGTAGAGGATCAACTCTTACTTCTTTCCCTTTGTTATTACACTTCATTTCCTCCCTTTGACCTTCCCCCGATAACTTTTTTTTTTTGGGAGAGCCATACTCTCTGCCTGGCTTTGATTCGGCCTTGCCTAGGCCATTCTTAGAACCCCCAGCGGATATCATTCTTCCTAATAGAAACTTGCACTCTGATACAGAATGCTCAACTGTCACCTTTTGGCACCACTTCCCGTTCAGAGTCATCAATACCAATTCATCCGCTAATCCCTCCTCCAAATCCACCATTATTACCGCTAATTCTTTTGCTCCCAACTTACTATTGAGGAAATTTTCATCTGCCCCCCAAAAAGGCCCCAGAGCACCCCCTATAGCCATTAGGGCATCACCATTCCAATACTCTGCTGGGAGACCCTCCAGAGAAACCCACATTGGCGCGGATTTGATACAATGTTTGCTGGGATCAAAATTCATTGTCCATTCCATACAATAAAAACCATAAATTTGAAAAAACAGAGGTTCTCCATATAGAATTTCATATTTTAAATTTGAATCAATGCACTCAATTAAGATATACTCCTGAGCTAGGGTTCGAGCACATACTCTATTTTTGAATTTGTCCAGCCACTAATGCAATACTTGCTCACTTGTAGCCCCTTTTCCGCACCACTTCACTATGAGCGCCTGGTCTTTCAGTCGCTCCACTATTGGATTCAGGATCCGGGAGGGGATCACCACAGCCTGACTATGGCTCATTTTTACGAATTGCTTCAGATGGTTTGAGCCAGTCCTTTTACTGAACACCTCTAGGTCAAGGGGTGAGGGCCCTTCTCCTGAAGCCAGTTTCTCCTTACCTTTCCACCTTCTGCTAGTGCGTTCCTTGCTTCCTGTTGCTTTGTTGCGCCAATTGTCGAAGGTGTCGGCTCTTGGCTTGCTTTTTTCCCCAAACCACCCATGCTTGTCGCTCTTTGTTTGCATCCACTTCGAAGCACTGCACTTGTTGTTGCTTGGATTTTGGAACCACCTCCCTTCGCCTCTAGTCATCACATTTGATCTCTGAGGCCAGCCATTCACTCGCTTCCAAGGGGGCGCAGTAGTGTTCTCTTGCAAATGCTGCTCAACCCTAGTTTTCTGTTCATGGCCTCTTTTGTTTTGTCGCAATGTGTTTCTATAGCTTGGATGACATTTTTCCACCCATCTTCCCTTTTTAAACACCCACTGAGGGATGTGCGCATGGCCGCCTGCCCTTCTTTTTGCTGCAGCATCCTCCCACAGATGCTCGTCCTCTTCAATGTCGCCCACGCTTGGCCGTCGAGATCCCCTTCCTTTTTTCACTCTTCCTCGCTCGCCATCTTCTCTCATAGTTTATATATTATAATATGAAAATCCTCCCCTTTTTAGTTTTTAGGGTTTTTAGCTTTTTTTTTTCCTTAAAAAGTTATCCTTTTTATTTTTATGTACTAAATGGAGCAATTTGTTTAGGCTTGACAAAAGGGTTTGTCCCCTCCAAGTCTTTGGAATGTTTGGGATGTCATGTGGACCTTCGAGGATGAATCTTTGTGGAATAGTGGTGACTAAATAGCGATAAAGATCAAGATGGAGAGAAAATGCTGAAAATGACAAGAAATTTTGTCAACCATCAATCTCCACTTGGCATTCAAAAAATAAATTAATAATGGCTTGGATTTCACTTGTAAATTCCTTGGGAGGTTGCAAGTGATGTTCATGATATTTTGGGTATTTGTTCACACAAAAGGCATGTTTTTGCACATTAATATGCACATATAATTTCTTTCAATGTTGCTTGCAGGTTCCCATGGAGAATTGTCTTCTAAGTCAAGGAATATGGGTAAGAGATGTTTGAGATGGCTAGGACATTTTGGGAATCTTCCAACTTTTCTCTCATCTTTAGAAGTATCTTAGGTGTTACGAGATGGGTTCATTCATACTATGAAGAAATAACTATAGGGATAGACCCATTTATGATACATTCATAGGCCCCCATGGAGCATTGTCTTCTAAGTCAAGGAATATTTGTAAGAGATGTTTGAGATGGCTAGGACTTTTTAGGAATCTTCCAACTAGTCTCTCATCTTTAGAAGTATCTCAGGTGTTAGGAGATGGGTTCATTCATACTATGAAGAAAGAACTATAGGGATAGGCCCATTTATGATACATTCATGGGTAAGAAATCCAAGCATGATACACTGAATTTTGAGAGTTGGTTTGGCAAGAAGGAAGATGATCTCATTTGTGACAAGACACTATCTATGACAAAGCTGAAAGATGAGTAACGAATTCATGAAGATACACAAATAGTTGACCTCGAGGAAAATACAAATTAGATTTATCTATGAATGATTAATCAAGCATTGAGACAGTTGAAAACAATTTTATGATCTTCATACTGTTTGATCTCTTGTAAGCAATTCCATCCTATTTTATGGATGTCTATCAAGGATGCATATTCTAGAATTTAAGTTTTGTACACGGATAGAGTAATGATTGTTATATGAAATGCACTATAGATGAATGGTATGCACAAGATATTTTGACTTGTTATAAGCTGTAATATTCCTGGAAGTGTAATTTATAAACTGAGGACACAGGTTAATGCCAAAATTAGGGGAATCTCTTCACAGGTGAAGACTTCCAAGAGAGCAACTGCTACAGTTAAGAGAATCTGAAACCACCATTGTGTTGCCAATCTTTATGTTTGCTTCTATATGCATTTCATCCACGGCTTTATTGCATTTTCAATGCTTATTGCATTATATTAAGTCCATAGTTCTCTTGCTTGGTTTAACATGTGTTATTGTTTCATTTTGCTGATTGATTCTTTCTCTTTTTTTCAACTTGTCTCTGCAGATTCAAACAATTGTCAGATCCTATAGATGGACACCATTCTTACCTGTTCAGCCACATGATTCTATGTTGACTGTGCTGCTGTTACTTTCAAAATATCGTTTAAGAAGTATACCTGTTATTGAACTTGATAAGCCATCAGTTAAGAATATGATTACTCAGTCTGCAGTTGTACAAGGTCTTGCACAATGCAGGGGTCGAGATTGGTTTGATGCTATTGCTAGGAAGTCTATATCTGAGATGGGGCTTCCTTTCATGTCTCCAGACAAGGTATTAGCTCTTTATTTTCCATTTTTTTCATTATATTCTCAAAGCAATCTGTTTCTTCTCCTTTTTTCCATCTAACATGATTCAGCTTTTTGCATTTTATCTATTCTCTACCAACCAATGCGTGCATATGTTTTTGAGTATCATGCATCATTGTCCTTTACTATTGAAGGGGTAGATAATCCCGAATGATCATTGAGGAATTAATATAACATTAAGTTCTCAGCACACCACATATACTAATGTTTCTCATTCATTTATCACCTTTAGGTCATTTTCATTGGTGCTGATGAACTGGTACTAGAAGCATTCAAATGCATGCATGAAAAACAGATTGGGGGCCTTCCAGTTGTACAAGGTCCAACAAAGAAGATTATTGGGAATATAAGCATAAGGGACATACAATTCTTGCTCTTACACCGAGAACTCTTTTCTAAGTTCAGGTAATGTTGGAATCTTTTATGCATCTCAATGTATATTGCAAAGCAGACTATCACATTGCTCAAGCAAGGACTAGTTATTGTTGACTGTACTACATTTAAATGCATATTGCAAAGAAGACCAAATACATTGCTCAAGCAAAGACTTGTTCTTGTTGGTAATAGTGTTTTGAATTGGTCTTACTCAGGCAATTGACTGCTCTGGACTTCATTAGAACTGTTGTTTCAACTATAGGCTCATCACTCATGATGCCTCCCATAACATGCAAGTCTGACACTCCTCTTGGTGATGTGATAGAAGTTCTAGCAGAGAAGTCTATTCACAGAGTTCATTTAGTTGATGAGCAAGATGGATTGTGTGGTGTTATTACTTCGAGAGATGTCATATCATGCTTTGTTTCAGAACCTGAGCATTATTTTGAAAATCATTTTGAGCTCTTAATAAATCCTAGCGATCATGGTGATTTTTGAGTTCTTGTAATTGGCCATTGAAGGAATTTATACTTAGTGAATTCTCCAATTTGCTTGTAAAATTTGAAAGGCTACCACTTCTACTTCATTCACATGACTGGATTAGCAATAATAAGAACATTAAGTGCTACATGTTTGATTTAAGCATCTATCAAAGTAAAAAGATACAAGATTGTCTCTTTTTCTAAGAATCACAATTAAAGGTTATTTTAACAAGAAAACAAGAAAACAAGAACAAGTACTGGATGTTTCAAAACTTGAACATTATTTTGAAAATTATTTTGTGCTCTGACCAAATGACTGCTGGTGATCATTGTGATTTTTTATTGCATTTGTCGTTGGTCATCTAAGAAATTCATACTTTGAGAAGTCTCCAATTTGCTTGTAAAACCTGGAAAGTTATCAATTCGACTTCTTGTATGGGAAGGATTTGATAAATGAAAAATATCTTTTACAGGTGCCATAGATTTGATTTAAATATATTTATCCAAATAAAATGTTAGAAGATTGACTCTTTTATTAAATGAACACAGGGAAAGGTTATTTTAAAAAGAAAATGAGTCAAGTACAATGGGCCAGAGAAGCGAATGGGACAATATTCAAGCTGCCTTTGAGCGAACATGCATTCTGGAAGGGAAAACCCTTTTGTTGGGTGTGCATAGGCAATGGCACGGGATTTTACCTTTCACAGGTAGGAAGGGTATTTGTTAGCAGTGGAATCCCCGTTCATGTCTGCAGTTGAGAGTTCCCCAGATTAGCGGGATTGCATGTAGGCTTAATGAAATCTCCATGTATGCACGTGTTAGGGTTGGTGAATTGTGGAGTTGAGCGCAGAAAGATTATTTAGTGGTTGGGGATATACAGGACGAAATAAGAGAAGCAGTACAAAAATTTGAGCAGTGAATATGACCGACTGAAAAAAAAATGATTAGCTAGCTCCAATGAGACGCATTAACAACATATCAACAGGGAATATCAACCTAGAAGCAATCATAATTGCATAAAATTGATGTCCACTTGGAAAGCCCAACCCCTAAAGAAACCAAATAAATTCTAATTGATCTGACATATCAAACTGCCTCAGTTGAAGATTAGTGCTGAATAGATTTTTAGAAGCTCATTAAACTACCTCTGAAAGTGCAAAGCAAGAAATAAAGAAAGAAAGAAAGAAATTATATTGATGTTCATGGATGACCAAGAGTAAGAGTAAAGAAGTTTACACTAGAGAGTTCTAGGAAGAGAATCCTGGAAAGCTCCCAATGATTTTTAGAAGCTCATTAAACTACCTCTGAAAGTGCAAAGCAAGAAAGAAAGAAAGAAAGAAAGAAATTATATTGATGTCCGTGGATGACCAAAAGTAGGTCAATGGAACTCAAGAGTAAAGAAGTTTACACTAGAGAGTTCTAGGAAGAGAATCCTAGAAAGCTCCCATCATAGGGAAGAACAAAAGCAAAGAAATGCGAAATGAGAAGGGACCAACCACAAAAGTGAATAACAAAAGAAAAGAAATACAAAACAAGGTACCACCCAAAAAAGTGGTCAAGAAGCCAGTACATACAGCTAAGGAGGAGGAACTAGAACCCCAAGGAGCATATACTGAGGAAAACTGGAGATCATCAAGTAACAATGTCTAGACTAGAAATGGTGAAGTCACTAGTGCCATCAGCGATCACTCTGAAGGTACTGATACAAGAGACAGCCCAATTGTACAATTTAGAAAATTCCTTTGTGTAAAATCTAAAGATACAAGTTTACAACAATCTTTAAACATAAATAGAAAAATGGTTGTGTTTATGTTTCGTTGTAGAGTACAATAGACATTATATTGTACAACATGAGCACTGGATGCTGAAATATTGTAGGAAGCAAATTTGTATGAAGAAAAAAGAAACTGCAACATAGGAACGTCTCAATAAATATGAGAACTGATGTTTCTTTCATGAAATGATGCATCTTTTCCAACATCTGGCCAAAGGCTTTTCTTCCATAATGCTTTGCACTTGGAGAATTATTTCGTTTATTCACATTGTTTCTAGATATGAGTAGGAAGCAACCTCATGACAGGCTTTTAGATATGACAGGAGTTTTGAGGCATTGGGGGATATGATTTGTTTACAAATACTTTCTTTTAAATGGTGTATTTTTTCCTTTTTGGATTTGTTGGAGTTTTGTTTGTACTCCCTACTCTACATTTTTCATTATACTTTTTCAGTCCCATGGCTAATTTTTGTTTTTTGTGTACATTAATGTCATTATCTTATTATGTGTTATAATTACAGAAATAGTGGCTTATTTTCTTTACTTAATCTAGAATTATAAGTGTGGACTAATAGTGGAATTAGATTAGTCTTAATTTATTTCAAACAAAGGATTTTGGGAATGGCCAGAAGTTAGACAATATGGCTGCCTTTGACAGATATTTTATTGTGAATAAAATTATTTTGAGAGTAATATTGTCTGGAAGGAGACACCGTAGTAATGGGTAGGTAACTTATCTGCATAACACTGGTCAATAATAATGCTTTCACACCTGACAGGAAGCATATGGGAGCTTATGCCCAACAATTTCTATAATTACTTATCCTTGCGTATGATGCTTTTTTGGACATGGAACCTTATATTCCTCCATCTCTCCCCTCTCCAAGCTCAGTTTGGACCGTGTTAACCGTGTTAACCATGTTCAAAATGCCTGTTTTGTGGCATGGAAGAAAATGACAGAATGAAGAATGTGAATTGGTGATAGGTAAACAGTTGCGTTTCTTGTTACTAACAAGACTCTCTTCCTTGTTATTCTCTTATATTACTACTTATGTAATATATATTCATTGGATAAGTTGGTTAGTGAATCTAGTTTGGATTGATCATTTAAATATCTTAGATCATTGTACAGAAATCGCATAATAGTATTTTTCTTGTCTTCTAATATGATGTTTTGAACTTCATTTCATTTTCTTTTTTTCAGCATTCTTGGTTTCATTGTTCTCAAATTGCTTTGGTAATTTGTTTTCGCACATAACATGCTACATTCCATTTCAAAATGTTGTTTCCTAGATCACCCCTAGATCCTAGATTAACCTTCCAAAGCAATAATCTGAGTATCCTCAATGCAGACAGATTGGCTGATTTAATATTTATGTTCTTGTATCACTGATACTTTTACCCCAGCATATTGAGTCTCTGATCCGAAAATTGGACGAGTTAAGTTAGTGAAATCAGCCACTTAGTCACATCATGTGCTCGTGAAGATTTTATTTGTACTTGACATTCTTAATGACCCATCTTAGCAAGAAATGACTGAACAGAGTTGCAGAGACAGACTTTCAGGACATATCAGATGCAGAGTGAGACAAACACTCAGGATGTTGATGTTATGCAGAAACCGAGCATAGGTGATAGATTCGACCATAGTAGAATACGTTCAACAGGTTTGACTGTATTCAAACTTGTCTTATGTAGAGGTAGTCATTAGCAATGGTTTCACTTGCAGTTGAAATAGTTCCAAATATGATAAGGATAGAGCAGGTGAGGTTTTGAGAAGCTAAATGTTTTAAGTTTTTTGGTTTCGGTTATAGAAGACCTTTGGGCTCCTCCTCAGTGTTTCCTTGCTAATCTTGTTTCCCATATACATACAAGAGAAGTCATTGTAACAATCGATGAAATTTTAATGTTCTCTTAGTAAAAGGTAGAGTTGAGCTTATGTTGTTTCAGCTTATGCGTCTTAAAGGAGTGGAGTAATTATGAAAATGTAAGAGCAATTGCTGTAATGTCCCGAAATCAAATTAAGCATTGGCCAACTTATTTAAGTTGGTGCCACATTTGAATTCAAATTAATTTCTTTTCTTTTCTACCTGGGCCAACTACACTTGTAGTGGCATTGCTTATTAGTATTTAAGAAGATTCAATTGAGTAGTGTTGATGTGTTTTCGTGACCGCACTAAGCGAAAATAAAGTCGCCAACGGCTACCCTATCCTCTCTTGATCAAAGTATCCGCACGCTAAGATTGCGAGAGAGTTCGTGTGTTCAACTCCAAGGTTCTTTTAGTGCGAATAGGCTCAATTGGCTCGATGTGATTTTGCTGGTATTTCAAGGGGACTTACGGAATTGTTCAACAGCAGAGGAAGGAATTTTCACAATTCAACAGATTTATCAATGAAGCATGGGTTTCCTATTCTAACCAGAAAGTACTGAATTTAAAATGCAGGGTTTAGAGAGCTCTAATCTACTCTAAGGCGTGGACATGGCGATCAATTCTCACAAGCTTCAACCAGGCTCTGCTTTGCCTCACTTCGGACAGCTTCCACAGAACCGGTGCAATCTTCAAAGGAGTAGCTCAAGGTGTTCAGATCATAATTCAACGCGAAGATACCGTCACAACGACGCATACCAACATGTGAATCACAAACGAAGTTAAGTCCGTGATGTTCAGTTGACCACGCAAGGCGAACTCACCATCAATACACTAGTGGTATGGATAGACGAAGTTGCTTAGATCAAACACCACATTTCACAGCTAACATCTACTTGCATGGAATGAAAATTATACTACTTTGAACTATTTTACGCTACCATTTGAATGAAGGACGAAGAAACCTTGCTAGCTACTCACAACAAAGACGAAATTCACCATCAATGAAAAACTCTTTTATTGAGAGAGTGTTCACAACAATTTCTTACAAAGTTTTCAAAGGGAAAACTTTCCCTCCTCTTCAAACTACACTATCAATCTATACTAAGCTACTTCTAAGTTGTCCCTCTACTCTCTACTGTCTAACTTCTACTTCTATGTCTAATGAGATACAAATGAGGGGGACTCCCCCTTTTATAGTTGGCCAAGTCCAACGGACGGCTCAGATTACAATCGGCTGGATGGCCCAGATCGTGCCACCTCAGCCCTAAACAAGATTCGCCCTAAAAACCGCCACAAAGAGGAGTGGGGTAATAAATGAGCCATTAATGCCCATCATCCTTCTAGAAGATTCCAGTCTTGAAACGCGTTCACACTGTTCTTGATTTTCTTCTTGGCGTTGTTCTTCAACTTTGTTTGGGCTTCCATTCTTTTCTCCATCTTGAGTTTTGAAAATACTTCATCTCCGTCACTAAGTCTCAACACTTAGCCACTTTCGCAACTTTTCCTCCTTCGAGGTTGAAATGTAGTCTCGGAGTATTTTCTTCATCACTTAAGTCATCATCGCCTGGTCTCGACGTTTTTCCTGCGAAACAAATAAGAGAAGAGCATCAGGACACTTCATAATATAAACTCACCTTACTTACCTGATTTTCATGCTTTAACTTCCAAGAGTTCATCGTCTTCACTAGCCAACTTCGCGTTCAAATTCTTCATGCCTTAGCCAAACTTCATCTTCCTCAAGGGCGTATCATCCTTTTGACAATATTAACTTCAACTGCATCTTCAAGAAATTCATTTCATCAACTGGGTCATTCACTCCGACATTTCATCCAACTCTGGCTCGAGAAAATTGTTTTCACGAAGAATTCGAGCAAATTCGCCAGCCAACACACTTATTCCTTGCCTTAGAAAATTATTCAAATTTCCCTTAGGAAAATTCATTGTTTCAAGTGCCAATCAAATTCTCCATCCTGAAGGCTTCGGCGAACTGTGGAAGACATTAAAATCCATCCCTCATCGATAATCTTTAATACCCAAAAGAAAATTTTCTTCAGAATTTGTCGAACTCATGGGTATACAACGAACGGGTTCATCTGATTTTCTTGAATTTTGCACCTTGGAAAAATAATTTTCAACAAATTAAATCCCGTTCTTCACATCTGTGAACATTTCTTGCTCTGACTTGAAAATATTTTATCCACCCTGTGCAACTGGCATCATCTGACTTCATCTCTGGCAATTTATCAACAATTGATCCATGCTTCAGGAAACTTCATCACCTTCACCAGACTTAGGCGTATTTTCTAAGGAAGAAAATACTTTGCCTTAGAGAAAATTTTAAATCACTTTGCATTTTGAAATTTTGCCTTAGAAATTTTACTCAACTTCATCCACCCTACCTGTGGTGAGAAAATTTTATTTCATCAATTCATTTGGAAAATTTTCCATGAAAGCACATCACACTTGAATTCCAACGCCTAGCATGTTTTAATTTTCACCACCTTACATACTTTACCTTTGGCGCATATCTCACTTCATGAAGGACATTTTCATTTAAAAATTCCAACGCCTAGGATATTATTTTTATCACATGGCAATATCATCTCTCAAGTCTAGGCGCATTTCATTCACCATGGAGAACATTCTCAACGCCTAGCAATATTCACTTGTCTTCATCCATATTTGGGCGCATTTCACCCCTTGAGAAGGATGAACATTCCCACGCCTTTGACTCTTTGACCAGCTTCTCTAAACATGGCGCATTTGCTATGTGAAGAGGGTTTTAAATTTGTCTTTTCCATGCTAAGTTGGGCGCATTTTGCCATGCATGAAGGATGAAGCTTCCAACGCCTTCAACAAGTGACCCTTTGACTTCCAGCTTTTGTCCTCACATGGCCCCATTTGGGCGCATTTTGCTATGTGTGAAGGATGAAAATCTTTGACTCCTTTGACTTCTTTCTTGTTAACTCCTCTTGGGCGCATTTTGGGCATGGTGGAGGATGAAAATTGTTGACCCTTTTGACTTTCTCCTTGGGCGCATTTCAGCTTGCTAGAAGATGGGTGCATTTTGACTAGGGTGGAGGATATTGCTTGATACTTAGAAAATTTTCATGCTTGGCTCTTGCAGCTGGGCGCATTTTGGCATAGGAGGTGGATAAACTTGGTTGACTTTCCTTGACCTTGTTGCATGGGCGCATTTTAGCCT